>JANHFO010001778.1:964-13012 GCA_032468095.1 Pareas carinatus
GTAGTAGTAGTAGTAGTAGTAGTAGTAGTAGTAGTAGTAGTAGTAGTAGTAGTAGTAGTAGTAGTAGTAGTATTTCTTTCCTTTTCTGTCTTGATCCATGACAGGGATGCCGAAGTATGTTTTGTAGACCTCACACATTTTAACAGACTCTTTCATGGAGTACTTTTTCACTCTTGTTTTGATAAATTGTCCACATGTAGCAAAATGCATCTGCTAGTTCAAAGCAACTTCTTGATGCTATTAAATGAAATTTTGCTATTCACTATTTTCTTACTCATCAATTAGACAAACTAAAATGTTGGTTTAAAGTACCTGTACTTTTATGGATATTGCTGGATAGTCTCAGAAAGTTCTAAAAGATTCCAGAAAATCCTGGCCAATTCTAGAAATGTCTGTAACTTTTCTCAATTCTGGAAGTCTACTCAGCATTGAATGTGAATCGAATGTTCTCAAAAACAGATAAATGTCAAAATATCATTCTCCTGACCACAGAAGCAACATTTTTTTGGAACAATAGCTATTTTCTATTTATTTTAGGTGTAAGGGATTAGGAAAACACATTTTTGTACCCAGGAACAAAAATTAAATTGACATTTGTTATGTAGTGTTATATACTGTAGGTGGTTCAGCTATCAGGTCATTGTACCATTGAACTCCAGCTGAACTTCTGCTGCTTTGGCTACTGGTTTTTTCTGATCTTCCATTTCAGTAAACAAATGACCATATGGTGAGAATAAGAGCACTGATGTTCTCATCAATCAGGGGGAATTGTTGCATAAATGTTCAACTTAATTGTAAAGCTTTCTCAAGTTCCTTTCAATGCACAGAACAGTTTCTTATATTCAGCATTGGGCAATTTGTCAAGTGCATGTCTATGAAACCAAAACTTCTCTGTTTTGGAAATTAAGAAAATATCTTTGTTGGAAATGTCTGATTTTTCAGTAGATTACCTGATTTAAGATCCAGCATTTGTAACAGAATCAAATCCTTACCTTGGACTATCATAACAGTTTAGAATGAAAATAATAAAAAGACATTTGTGAGAATTTTGTTTCACTGAAAAAAATAAGCCTTCAAAACAGTATTTCAATAAACATAGACCAATTCTCAAAGAAATTATATAGAAATACCAATAAAAAATATCAATATTCGAAACTAGGCTATCATTTAAAAAAGGAAAGCTTTTTTTTAAAAAAAGCAAGGAATCCAGAAACGTGAACAAAGTTATTCAAATTCACAGATAAAGTACTACAAAATCAGTGATTGCAGAGACATGTGGTTTTTAGATTAATAATGATATTTATTTAGGAAATTTGGAATGTTTTGGGTGCCTGAGGCTTGTGCAGGACTTTGTTTTGCAAAAAGCACAACCCATTTTGTCATTGAATTTGTTTTTAAAAAACTGCTTTGGTATGAGATTCCAGTGGGATGGAAAATGGCTGACGCTATTTTCTTATTTTCCAATATATACTTATTAAAAACAACACCTGTAACTTGAAATGTAAAAAATGCATCTGTGATATTTTTGTTCTTCTTGTCTTTCTACTTTAGAAATACTGTATGTGATGCATTTTGTTAAAATATTGTAAAAGGTCATTTTTCTCATGTCTTCTGGACACATTGACATCTGTAACTTGATGTACTATGTTTATGTGAATGAAAAGTATAAGGCAGCAGAATATAGAAATTCAACATATGGATTTGGCATTTATGTGTGCAATATGCTTAACACGTTCAATAATATAAGTTGGTTGTACATGTAAAATATGAAAGAAAATAGATTTTTCCCCCTACTTTCAAATGGAAGATTAGGCAGACAATTTTTGATCACATCCCATCCCATCCACCCACTCCCATCTTTTTAGAAAGCTAGTGGGAGGAATGTACTGATTTTTAAAAGAAGGACAATAGTTAATGTAAGGGCATGTGCATTATCTCAGCTCAAGATATCTAGTGCATTTTAAAATACGCTTATGTTCTTTATTTTTAACTAACATAGCAAACATCTTTATGTTACTTTATGATTGTAATTCAATATGAATCATATTATTTTTCCTTACTCCCTTGAGCAGTTTAAACATTACAAATGTAATGCTACAAACAGATTATTCGTTAAGCAAGTAGGTATTTACTGAGCAATAACACTTTAGAAAAAGTGATTCCTTGAAGAGCAGTATGCAAAGTTAACATTAATTATGATTGTATAGGCTTAACTCATCAGGATGTATTATACTGAAGTAAATCACAATTTCAACTATTGTCTGTTACTCAGTACAAATTCAACTCCAGAAATAATGTCCAATGCGTACATTCTCATCAACTAAACTCTTGTCTCATAAGATTTCTCAGATGATTAATTATACACTCAGGGAACTGTCTGTGATAACCTCTTCAGCATGTTTATTCTCTAGAGGTGTTCAGATTATCGCTTCCTGAATTTCTAGCCACCACCAGGAATTTTATGAGCAGTTGTTCGCTGTTTCTGGAGATCAACTACCTTTAATAAACATCTGCATTTTGTTTTGACTTGCCTACTTGTTCATGATGATTAATCCAGTCAAACTCATATTAAAAATAGAATTAATATTAATAAATATCTGATATTTTAACAAAAGGCAAGGCCATCCTTTCTAATGATAGTTGTTTTAGGCTCAACTATTATTGATTCAACATATACATCAATTCTATAAGCATGCTGAGTATTGCTCTATGTAGAACCCATGCTACATTATTTCAATGATCTTATTTTATTATATCTTGAATTATTTTGATTTATTTTAAAATGCAGGCTTATTTCCTGCATGTATTATATTTGGCACCACACGAGGGTGAACCTCATATGAGGAATAACCTTACAAAAGATTGTACCATGATTTTAAATATTGCTCTACATTAAAATATGTTTAGATTTTCATTTTCTATCTTGAGTAGCCTATCTTAAGTTCTTTGTTGGACAGCCTATTTTATAATCTTACTATACTTTTAAGCTACTTTTCTGGTCAGGGATTTCAAAGCAAGCAACAATAATTAAGGGAGAATTGTCTTTGTAATACTTTTCATGGAATCTTTAGCTTAACCTTGGCAGCTTTGAGTGACTGTGGATTTAAGGTAGTTAGCAATTAAAGGCCTCAAGCGTAGTTTGACCAAGATGGCTATTCTCTTGTCTGTCAAAGCTTGTGAGGAGTAAGTATCTGGATCACTTGTGGGCATCCTCAATTCCTTTTCTTGTTCACAGAGGAATTACAAAGACCTAATTTGCTTGCCAGTTCTTCATTCCATCATGCTTTTAGTGAAGTTATCTTCACTTCACAATTCATTTGATGGACATCGAGGTGTCCAGGACAATTTAAAATGCTGGTTGTCTGAAATCATCTTTTAAAGATTCCTACTGAGTTTATTCCAAAGATTTAGGCACTGTAAAGATAAAGTCTTCTTAGAAACAAACCTACAGTAACGTCAGTGGCACGTTCATGTAATCTTTAATACAAATTGCATGCTATCGTCTACTATAAGAACATTTTTATTTTTTTCAACTTAATAGAACGTTAGAGAACTATGAATGGGGAATCTGTCATCTGGGTGTCATGAACATAACATAATGGGATAAAATTGGTTGTCAACAAAGAAAGGTAAAGTGCACAATTATTCTTATGGAAGATGCAGTTGGACAGCCACATGAAATATTGCTGACTTCTCTTTCGGACTTGATCTCTCTATTCCTGATCAGGTATCCCAAAGAATGTGCACCAGCCACTCTGTGCTTCCCAGAACACACAGACACCAACAGTGCTGCAACATGAGGGCAAGACTAAAAAAACCTCCCAGAAACAGATTCTTCAGAAAATATTGGCACCTTTTATGGCCCCTGGTGGAAAATGGGTTGGAAACGGTTCCACAAGCCATGCACAAAAACCAAGTTTTTGGTTTCCCACATAGCCCTGCTTAGTATTTCAAGATAGAAAAGCTAGGCATGCCACTATCTAGGTTTAGAAGAAACTCCAAAATTAAAGAAAAAAAACCTTTAGATTGTCTTGAGGCAAAAGAACATGGTCGTGTATTGAATACATTCTTCTCTCCTCAGGTTGTTTTGAATGCTGCATCAAGTGCTTGGGAGGCATCCCCTATGCCTCTCTGATTGCCACCATCTTGCTGTATGCTGGGGTTGCTCTCTTCTGTGGGTGTGGACATGAGGCGCTCTCAGGAACGGTGAACATTCTGCAGACCTATTTTGAGATGGCCAGAGCTGCTGGAGACACTATTGATGTTTTCACAATGTAAGTCTCTACCTAATCTTTCACTACATTGTTTAAATACTGCTGTAAGGATAAGTGTAATTACTAGATTCCCCTCTTCCAGAATATCTGTTGCAAAAGCAAGCTAATTATATTATCTTGCATTCTGTCAAACAGAAGGAGTATCAAACACTTCTCTTTATATAACTGTTTCTTTTAATGGCTTTTGCAGTCTGAAAAAACAGATGCATGCTAGAATTGGCAGTGGTTTAAATTTAAAGGCAAAATGTACTTGTGGAAGGATGCTGACAATAGATGTGTTTACCACTCTCCCTATTTAAAGTGTGATGTGGGGTCAAAACATTAGAAGGGTAATCACCTTGATTGACCTTCATCTTTTCCAAAGGTTAAGTACCATGAATTACACAATACTCACTTTCCTGTGTACCCATATATCTACTCCTCATTGATTAACAATTCTTGACAATAGTCAAATGTATACATGTCATGTACTCATCTTCAATCTTCATTGACCAGTCTCAGGTACACTTCATTCTTAACAGTAGAAGAATGATAGCTCATTGTTGCTTGCCAACTTAATAAAATTATTGTGGACCCTCTTCAATTGTTGGCATTTTTCCATTGTCCTTTGGAGCATGTAACACCTTCTAGAATTGCTTAAAGAATCGATTTATTTCCCTGGAATCCCACGACTGCCTTCATAAATATATATTTGGCTTAAAGAGATGCAGACGGTTGTGGCATGCATGCCCTAAACTATCCAAAGCAGATCTTGGCTTTAAATTCAAAGCACTGAACAACCTTACATAGACTTCAGCATTTCTTATGTCATCAGTAAATCAACTACTTTGCAAAAGTTTTAAAACTGTCTACTTATCTTTGCTTTGATTTCTCTCTTTAATCAGACTAAAAATGTAAAGTATTTAACTGTACATTTCTGACTTTTATTTTCTATTTAATTAAACATCTTATTAAACTTACTAGATTAAATAAGGATATTATGTTTAGAAAAATTCCTTAACAATTTGACTTAATAAAACGTGCACTTTTAATTCAATAAAGACATAGTTCTATTTCCTTTATACTAAACAATGGATATGAATGCAAGCTATGCAAGTTATATTTTACTAAAATAATGTTATTTTTTTTAAAAAAGCAATATAATTTAGAATAATTTAGAATAGCTAGGTTGCAATCACAACATGAATAGAACAGTAGGTTGCATGACTAATATATAAAAAAGCTATGGGCAGAGATGGCAGTTTGGGCGATTCTCCTTGTTTATTTATCACGCTCCTTATATGTTGATTGGTCTAATAAGTATAAACTGCTGTTTAATTCAAGGGATTTGAAATTCTCATGACCCTGTGGTAGGCTACTTAGCCACCTGTTAGTTCTATGGAAGTATACTGCCGTGTTTCTCCGAAAATAAGACCTAACACATAAATAACCCCTAGCATGATTTTTCAGGAAGTTTGTAATATAAGCCCTACCAAGAGCAAAAGCTCTAGTTAAGATCGTCAGCCAGACGGACATATTTAGTATGGGCAAAAAGTGTGTGCATTAGGTGGAGCGAGGGACACACATGGCAGAGCCCTATAAAATGCTGTCGTGGTGAATGGTGTGCATGACATGACTGAATAAATGTAGATGAAAAAATAATACATGTTCTGAAAATAAGCCCCAATGCATATTTTGGAGCAAAAATTAATCCAAGACCCAATCTTATTTTCAGGGAAACACAATACTTGATTCAAAATAAAGAGATGTGTATAAAGTAATTTGAACTATTCTGTAAGATTTTACTTTAGCCACAATTAGATGACAATTAGAAGTTTTTCGAGTGTGCAATATAACAATTTGAGACAATAAACAAACTTGATGTTTATTTAGATGTTTAAATAAGCATCAAGTTTGTTTATTGTCTCAAATTGTTATATTGCACACTCGAAAAACTTCTAATTGTCATCTTAGTTGAAAGCTCTTTCTCTACCTCCCCCCTTTCTCGCACACATGGGGGGAGAAATCTAATTTGGAGGATTCCTTTCATGTACAGGTAGTCCTCTACTTATGAACAGTTGCATAATGACCGTTTAAAATTACAGTATGCCCAGAATGGGTTTATAGGCCCTTAAAGCTCTTCTGGTCATTGTAAAATATCATCCTACACACACCAAGTCATGTGACCACATTTTGGGTGCTAGGCAACCTGCTTGCCTTTATGCCTGGTTGCGACATCCTGTGGTCACATGACTGCAATTTGCAAAGTTTTTTTTTCAGTTCACCCTTACAGCCACAAAGTTCTTTTCATGACCATGGTGATTTGCTTAATGGCTACTGCAAAAAAAAAAAGTGGCAAAACCAGATCCAGTCATGTGGGCTCTTCAATTTACCACTGTAACAACTTTTGTCTAGAAATTCAGTCCAATTGTAGTCAGAAATCAAGGACTATCCATATGTATGTTTGTGTGTATGGATAGTTAGCAAGCTAGGTAGCTAGACAGACAGACAGATAGACAGACAGACAGAATAACTGCAGGAGAATAGACATCGGAGAACCTTTATATAATTACGGACTCTGATATTATGTTCCTTTCCTTCATTAATTAGCAATGTGCATTATTTCAGTTCCTTCAAAGTGTGATAAACCAGCCTAGCTGTGTTCAGGGAGTCTTTCTGCCATGGGCATCCTTAGATGTCTGCTCTATGCCAGGACAGTTAAGGTATCCAAGGGCAACTGGGACAATTCAAATCATTCATTAGTCATGGTAGTTCTTGGGTGACTAAGGACCAGCCACTCAACTTGTTATGAGATAAAATCAGTGGAAGGAATGCTAAGTATGCAAATCTAAATAAGAAAAACAATATCATCATCCACTTGGGTGCCACCAAAACTACACTGGAAAATTGCAGTTGGGAAGGGAAGTATTATTTTCCACTATCCGCATGTATGAGTCCTTCAGGAGCAGGGCGGTATATAAATCTAATAAATAATAATAATAATAATAATGGCAGGACTATTACTTCTTTCTTATACTTCAGAAAGTAAGAAGCTATAATCAATCAATTGTGATCTTGTTCCATATTAACAGTTCGGAATTAACCGTTAATCCCAGTTAGTGTATGTATATGTGGTTCTTTCTGGAATAAGGCATCTGATTCTTTGTTTAGGTTATGATACATTATCAAGCACCTTAAAGCAGCTTTCATAGGAAATTGTCTAATTTCATGTTGTCTGGTTCATAATTTTTCTATCCCTATAATTTAAAAGCAAAACAAAATCCTAACTCTAAGCTTATAAAATACTAATAACTTTAGGATCCCTCAGCCTTTAATCCTCCTTTAGAGCATGATCAAACTAAATAGCTCAATTCTGATGTTGGGAAAATATACTGTTTCTATGAATGTATGATCTTGAGAGCTGTGGAAGTGGCAGCTTAAAAATAATTAGCCCCACTAAGAAATATATCCTTTTATTCTGAATTGTATTTATTCAGTTGTTTACTTAATAAAGCAAAATGAAGCCATTAAAAATTCTGCATCCTGTAATGCTCTTTACTTGGAAAGCAAAATCTGTTTAAAAATAGATACAGATTGTGGTGCAGAATTGGAAAATAAAATCCTTGAACATATCTTGATTATATACAAGTCTCAAGGGAGACATGAACACAAACTATGTCACAGACAGAGCTTGAAATATGTTTTCATTATGCTTAGCAGCCATTAGCATTTCAAAGCATGGATTTCTGAGGTCAATACCTTTGCTTATTTTCCTTTCACACCTACTTAAGCAAAAGTGAATCATGAGTTCAGGAGTAATTGTAATTTGGACTATGAAAAGAGTTCCTGCCTTTTTTAGCATTAATTTTAATAGAGCAACTTTTATTAAGAGTCAGCAATATGTTCATGAATAGTTACTGTCTCAATAACCAAAACAAGAAACATTCCTCAGGCAGAAGATAGCAATAGCACTTAGACTTATATACTACTTTGTAGTGCTTTTACATCCGTCTCTAAGCAGTTTACAGAGTCAGCCTATTGCCCCCAACAATCTGGGTCCCCATTTTACCAACCTGGGAAGGATGGAAGGCTGAGTCAGCCTTGAGCCGGTCAGGATTGAACTGCTGGCAGTGAACAAAGGTAGCCCGTAATACTTCATTTTAACCACTACACCAGCATGGCTCTATGCTAAGGAACTGTGGAGAATGTCCATTCAATGATTTCCTCCCACAAACAGGGTGCTGTGACAGGAACATAGTTATCATGAATAACTGCATCATAACCTCACAATGCAATCCCAACTTCTTGCATCCTTACCTGAGAGAGCTGAACACAAGTACAAAAGCCACAACTTCATGACACACTTTCTATCATGTTCCACTTTGGCCCACCTATGGATGGTCAATATTGAAAAAGTCTGTAGTATTGGAAATGACACCTTTGGTTTCCAATAGTGACAAATGCCTGGGTAGGCATAGGCCATTCTTTTTCTTTTTAGCATTTGTGGGGAAGGATTGGGAGTCAAAATTGGGAGAGAAGATAAGGAAGCAGATTGTTGTCATACCAAGCTCCTCTTAAAATAAACTTGAAAAATATCTGAAAATCCATGACTAAAATTTGCCCATCTTTTTTGCCAACATTATTCAGTGTGATCCTAAAATGTGGAATATGTACACAAATGCTGCCACACCCCGTGTTGTCTAGCCTGTCTTTTTAAAAATCACAATCATTATTAGAAATTTGGTAGAAAAACTCACCCTATTTACATCTGCTGTTTCTGCAAGGTAAGAGTTAATACTTATCAATTAGTTTTCTAATACATCAAATCAGGGATGCAGCAAATCATAATATATGTGAGTCTTTGGAATAAATATAAAAACCTTAAAACCGCCCTCATGCTTAGTGTAGGTCATATGAGTAGGATCATATGTTGTTGAGGCCTGGTGTGGTAAATGTGTGATAAATGAGTGCCCTTATGGAAAGAATAACAATTACAAATAGAAGTAGGATAGGCAACTTTTGATGATTTTTTTCCAAAATCCTCCAATCTTTTCCTCAAGCTCAGGCAAGTTATAGAACCACTTGCACCTCCGTAGGTATAGCAAGAGGAGATTTAAAGAGGGGAAACTTAAATAATTATCTTTCCTCCTTATGCTGTTAATCTTTTGAAATTAGTGACGGCCCTTCTATTCTAAAATCTTGACTGATGTACTGTGTGTTATGACACTGTAGATATTGGAGATGACTGGGCTAAGCCTGAGGGAGGTTTCATGCATGTCATGAGTCTCAGTCCCTTCATGCTCACAAGATCTAAATCCAGCCCACCTTGAATTCTATTGACTCTTATGCCAATTTTCTTTCATAGTTAGTACCTCAGATTCTGAGAGAGAGAGAGAGAGAGAGAGAGAGAGAGAGAGAGAGAGAGAGAGAGAGAGAGAGAGATTCACCAAACAATTGATAGTGAATGAAGGATTGTCTTGATTCTCTGAGTTCTGCCTAATTCTTTCAACAGGTGCTGCTTATGCTTTGCTGACATTAATGGTAATCATCCAGTTGTATGATTACTTTGAACGAATACTCTGTGTGCTCTAAATAAACTCCGATATTATGACAACTGTGTTTTGTTGATATGTTATTGCTATGGGTTTGTGTGTTGGGTGTTTTATGGATTCAATCATTCTTTAGCATAAGTGTCTTAATAGTTTTTGATGATTAGAATCTATTCCTCATACTCTGCTATTCATAAGTGAAAACCTATAAATGATGCATTGTTTTGATAAAATTGGTATTGTAGAGATATGTATTTTTGTTTAAAAAAATTCTAACAGTTTGACTCTCTTTCAAGTCTCATTAACATTGAATTCTATTAATTGCAGGATTGACATTTTCAAATATGTGATCTACGGAGTAGCAGCCGCCTTCTTTGTTTATGGCATTTTGTTAATGGTGGAAGGATTTTTTACAACTGGTGCCATCAAGGATCTCTATGGAGATTTCAAAATCACCACTTGCGGCAGATGCGTCAGTGCCTGGGTATGTTAGTATGACACTCTTGATTATATAGCTGTCATAATATGCTAACTTCAGCAGGGTTGAGGTGCTTTAATTTAATTCAGACAAAATTAGACACTGTCTATAAACTCAAAAGTATCTCTCAGTATGCATGTCTATTAAAAAAGTCATAGAGTTAATCAATTAATCAAAATTCAAGTGCAAGGTTACAATCAACAGCTCTTTGAAATGATGATAACATTTTATTCATTACCAGAAATATTAATTTATTTATCATTAGCACATGCTTTTGTTACAGAAGAAATTCTACACATTTAATACCTTCAACTATATATTCTAACTCTCTATGTCTTGGGGATTCTGGCCAGGAAATCCAATCTGTTCAATATATGGGTTCTTAGTTGAATTGCCTTGACCATAAGCTTAGCTCAGTTCTGCACATATTATACACCGTACACTGCAGGATGGAAAAGGAAAATTTGTGATTAAGGTCCCAGTGATGTGTTCTTTCAGGTAGGGATATTAAATATAAGCCTAAAAAGGACATAGAACTTGACAGTCAAATAAAATATGAGCAATATCTTCAGTGGATGGGGCACCACATATTCATTGCCAGGTATTTTTTGACTTGGAAAATGGTTTCGTTCTTAACCTACTAATTTAAATTCTTGTTTTTGGCTAATAACCCTCTATCTGCTTGGGTATCAATATCTAGAACTCTGCTTAAAAATGTCCTTTGGAAGGTTGTTGAAGGTAAATACTGGGCGAAAAACCCATGCCGTGAAGTAACTTTAGCAAGTTGGCTTATCCAGGAGGTGGATTGACCTCTGCTTCATTAAAAATATTTAGCCTTTCGGAATTCATTTCACAGATATATGAAAGACTAACACAAGATCCTCTAATTAAATAATGAAAAATAACCACAGCATGTGTGGTCTTAAATTATAGTAATTATGCGATCTGAAGGGAGAAACATACTGCAATGACCAGAAAAACATTAGATTTCAGACAATATTTTCACTTTTTGAGAATATGTATTAACTGACCAAGATATTTACGTTTATAATAATTTATATCTAAATTTGACAAGGATGGGAAACTATAAATATGGTTTTAATTTTAAAAAGTAGTTGAAAAAGAAAGAATTTTCACTGGTTCCATTTTTGGTATGAATATCACATTAATTCAGTTGCCGTATAAAAACATGTCAATCTTTTAAATGTAATCTATATTCTTCACCACCAGATAGCTAATCACTGATTTATATTAAACATGAACACTGGCAAATTGTAATAATGTCATGAAATGCAGATTCCAAACAAATGCTTCATATGTAGGTAAAAATGTTGTTGCCATTTCTATTTTTATAATTCATAAATTTTACTTTATTCTGCAAGAACAAAAGGATATAACGTAAATAAAATAAAAACATTGTCATCTTCCTGCAGAAAGAGAAGAAAAAGCACTGCTTTGATTACATAATGTACATTATAGAGATCAAAACTGAGAATACCGTACCTTGGAGTATTTAGCAAAATTTGAAAAAAAATAGTATTAAATTTATATCAACAACCACCATATTCCTTCCACATTTGAATCATCTTTAGAAAAGCTACTTTGTTGTGGTTCATATTATTTTATACTATGATTACTCTATATTTTTTCTGCATTATATTGTTTGAGAGATTTGGAATATCCAGAATATAGCAGACAATTTTTAAAATAATTTTATGTTAAGATGTCCATATTCCTTATTTATATTATTTTTAAAAATAATGTAAAT
>JANHFO010001779.1:0-16234 GCA_032468095.1 Pareas carinatus
CACTCCAAGTCTGGCTTAGAACCGGCAGGCCAAGTTCCGCAAGCAGGGGCGCCGCAACCTCCGGGAAAAGGCTGGGCTGGTGCAGATTAGAGCAGGCTGCTGCTGGGGCTGATAAAATGTTAGGTAGGGCAAGCGGGCTGCTGGCAGCAAGAGGCCAAGCTCAGGTGGCGGGGGAAGCAGGATGCCACTGGTGCCGGCAAAAACCTGGGCTGGGGTGGCTGAAAATATAGGCATTCGCTCCATAAAACGCATACACTTCCCCCTCCCTTTTTTGGAGTAGAAAAGGTGCATCTTATGGAGTGAAAAATACGGTAATTAGAACTGCATAAAAAATAATTGCTACAAACCTACCCTCCATTGAAGACCTGTATACTGAATGAGCCAGGTAGAGTGCTGAGAAAATAACAACAGACCCGTCACATCCTGGACATAAACTGTTTCAACTTCTTCCCTCAAGACATCGCTATAGGGGATTGCAAGCCAAAACAACTGGACACAAGGACAGAGGTTTTTTTCATGCCATCACTCTGCTAAACAACTAACTTCCACAACACTGTCTAACTACCTAGTAGGACTGTATCACTATTATCCTTCTTTCTTTCCTATTACCTATTTTCTTATAACAATTAACTTTGTTGCTGGTATCCTACAATCTATAGTAGCTGTTTCATTTAGTATCCTAGTATGACTTGTAGATTGCTTATTTAGAATTCTATGACTGTTTTATGCCTATTCGCAAGAATGTATCTTATGACATGATGAATGTATTTTATGACATGATGGATGTATTTTATGATTATGATCATAATTTATCACTTGTAGCTTATATGTACATTGAGAGCATATGCACCAGAGACAAATTTCTTGTGTGTCCAATCACACTTGGCCAATAAAGAAATTCTATTCTATTCTAAAAAGTAGAAAATTCAATTACATACAGTATTAAACATTTTAATCCAGCCAGCCAAGTAACACATTTACATTGTAGCCTTCCCTAAATAGTCCAGCAACTGTATAGGACTACGATTCCCATCAGTCAACAGTATTGGTTTTATAAGCAGAGAATCCTAGAAATTGTAGACAAACACATCTGCAAAAGAGCAAGATTGGGGGAGATCATCATAATAATTTATAGCATGAAGTATGAGATAAGAAGGAAAATAAACTTCAAATGTCCAGATTTTAAGATTGTAACAAAATATCATTTTCAGTTGTTTGAACAATTTACAAACATGATTTCATTCTTGAGAATACTAAAACTGAACATAAATGGCACCATTTTTGTCTTTAAGTTCTAAGTTTTTTTAAAAAAAAGATAAATAAGTTAGTCCAAATGCATTCATTTAAGAATAAACTGTACTCTATCCAATTGGGCTTTATTTACATGGTCATATTTTTGTTATTTCTTGCAACCAAAAATTTACTTATAGTGAATTTATAGTGAAACTGTTAAGGTCTTTTGATTGGGACTCAAAAGAAATAATAAAATAAAACAAAAACAAAAGCACTTGAAAACCATGGGATTATTAACAAGATTTACTTGTCCAGGGACAGAACATACTTCACTGAGATACACTTTTAAATATATTTGCATAGGGTTTATAAACTATTGTGTAATTGGTTTCAGAACTGCAGCTTTAAATAGCTTGCTTTAAAATTCCTCCCAATGTTAACACAATTGTGTTAGATTGAAAAAAGAAATAGCATTATTTCAACGCAAAAATTAGTGAATTCTCTTCTTGTTCCTCCTTTGAATTAGAGGTGCTTCAAGGGAGCTGGAATGATAAGACAGAAATGTAGGCTGCTTTCTGCTACTTATAGAATGGAAACATGCTTCAAAGAGTTAAAACATTTCCCTGAATTGCTGGTGTACTTTCTGTGACCTTGTTCCTTGCAAAGGCTTGAAATCCAACACAATTTAACCACTTCCATCTATGCAGCTATAAGGGAGAGCCTTTATTGAAGACTGCAAATGGAGAAATCACTTCAAAAGTGAACAGTGCTCTCAGTCTGTTGTGAAAAGTATTGACTTCATCACTGAGGGGGGTCTCACAGGATTTGTGAATATTGCTTCTTTCTATATTCTAGCTAATTGTTGCTGTTGGGTGACTACTGATTGCCTCTTTGTTCAAATTGTCTATTCTTATTTATTGCAGGTCCCTCCCCCCCAAACATAAGTCATGCTAAGAAACAAGCAATTTTTAATCTTATCTTTTCTGAAGTAACCGTGTTCTGTAAGCTATGAATGATATTAGTCATATTTTAGGGATTTCTTTTTTTCTCCATTTGTAGAACTTAATGCCCATCCCCATATCTCTCTATTATTTGTTTTCAATAGCATGCTGAATATTATTAAGAAATATAACTAAACAGCTCTTGAGAGATAGCAAATGAAGTAGGTTTAACTTTGGTTCCATATTATCAGGTTCTGAATAAAAGCAAAAATAGAAGCGGTGTTTGTCTTGGAGTTATTGGTTGGATGTAGTATTTTTTTAAAGAAGATCTTAGAATGTGAGGTCATTTAGAAAAGTTTTGACTTTGTTCCTTGCTTTGATTGAATTTAATAGCATCCATTCAACTTTTCTCATGTATAGCTTCTTTTAGTTCCAGTTGGTGCTTTTTCTTTGTGATAAAGCAGGTCAAGGATTGTGGCTAATTTAGAGCCAAATCACTCTAGCCCAGGACATATACAGCCTTTTCACACTGGAAGCTGCACTTAGCATTTGAGTGGTGCACCAAAGGTTGTGCACTGCAAAATATGTGAGCAAAGAATTTGGTAGGAGCAGGACAGCAAACATTTATTTAACAAATGCGCTTATGTTCTAGACAGACACACTCACTTTCTTAACTAGACTAATAGTTTCCTATCCAAACTAATAGTGCAAGGCTAAAGGTATTTGCTCAAAAGTAGCTTCAACAAGAACAACTTTGTCCGTCATTATGAACTCATAAAATAAACAGCTAATGGAATCTGGATAATCAATATATTCTCTGCATCAGCTGCATGAACCAAACAAGGATTGTTTCAGTCAGTTCAGAAGTATTTCCTTTCTACAGGACTTTTTACCACCCTCATGAGCTAAATATCAGGGTGAGCTATACAGCAGGCTAACATTCCACATTTAATTAGGTATCGTTCCTACTGAAGATACTAATCTCATTTAAGCATAGGCAGTTCATATTATACTGTAGCCTTTGCAATTCCACAGAGTGGTCAAATGTTACTCTTGTTACAAGTATATTAGAAAATATCAGATGCCACTCTTCAGGAGAGATGTATTTAGAAGAGCTGTTTGAGGTTTGTTTGGTATATTTAAAACCATTGAATAAACATAGCAGGAGATGCAAGATGGATGATCTGTTTGAAAATGCATGCTTTTCTCTGCAGTGAACAATTCATGCATCTCAGGACCCATTCTGGATCCTTTGCTCTATATGTCATTCAATGTATTTTTGATTCACACTGTGACTAAAGCTTTTAGCAACTGCCTTGAATATTATCAATCCTAACTGGAGATTAACTGAATGGACAAACTTACCCACTAATATTAAGCGTATGAACAAAAAGTATGTTCCATTGATTTGGACTATATCCAGAGTAAGTCAAAGCAAATAAAGCAGGATCAAATATTGTTAATCCAAGGCTGTTCTATCTTAGTAGGTGTCAAAGCTGACTCAAAGGAAACTTTCCTTTTTTCTTTTCAACTTATCATGTGGAAAGTTAGTTTTAAATTTGAATGAATTGGTAAATGCAATTGCTAATTGCCAAAAAAGATCTGGATTTTTACTTGCAGTTACATGAAATGCATATAAGGCAGAAGTCATAGCATTTGTTATAATATTTGTCATGTGATATCAGTAAAATTTTCTGAACTGAAAGTAGCCATTTGACTATCTTTACAGAAGAAGATTGTTGGGAAAAAAAAGAAGATGAAAGAACTATCTGTGGAAAAAACCACTATTGCCGTGAGAATTTCTCAAAATGAAAGCAAACAAACATCAGAGGTGACATTTCCATATTATTCAGACTGTGAAGATGAACTGACTGATGGAGACACAAATCACTTGCCAAAGCAACACTAAAGAACACCAAAGAGTTAACAAATAGCATGGCAAACAGAAATTGAAAGCGTCCCACCTGTGTCTGTTGAGGGATATTTACAAAGCTTGGATCCCGTGGTCCAACACTGACGAATCGGTTTGCAGGGGAGGTGCTGGGTGTTGAATAGGCTGTGAAGGGAAGGGACACATGCGTTCAGGAAGCAGCACTAGATCACAGACAAGCAACAACAACAACAACACTGATCTCAGAGCCACCCAAACAAATGTTGAACATGAAAATGAAGTCACATTATAAGAATCAAAGAATCTGACTTAGGACAACTGGATTTCAAATTATGGAGAAATATGGACATCAGTAGGCAATAGAAGAGTATCTTGCTTTTTAACATTTATTTATTTATTAAATTTATATGCCACTCCTCTCCAAAGTTATCAACTAAAGCTACGTATTTGGAGCATGGAAAGTTAATTCAAACTGCTTTTGTTTGGCAAGAAGTCTTGGGGACTGCAGTAATATGCTTAAGTGACCAGTGCTTTAAATTGGTCTAAGTTCAGAACAAATTATGAATTTGTTCTATTACATAGTGATATTATGAATGACTGATAAACATAATGTAATCAACTGCAAGTGTATTTTATAAATAGATATGTATAGAAAATGGCATTGATGTAAAGCTATTATCTATAATGCAGTGAATTTTGGCTCTGTTACTGGCAATGTTTAAAATGTAAAAAGTTACAAATATTCCTGGACCTCTAGGTATCACAGTGCATGATTTGGGGTTATGACTATATCAACTCTTATCATAAACTAGTTTTTGATTAAACCTGATTCGTTCTAATGGGCACCACAATTCTAAATATGGTAGAAGGGAAGAAGATTGCTTCTGATTTTTAAAGCTCTACTGACTGTATCAATAGATTGATACAGATTCAGAAGACCCACAAAAGCACTGGATTCTGAACTAGTGGTTGTTTTTTCTATATCCCTATAAATATTGAGGAGATATCTTACTTTGAATAAACCCCCAAAATATACAAGTGAAATGTGAATGCTTTTGATTGTTGCCATTCTATGTTTTATTCTTTTGCTATTATTTCTATATTATTATGCTTATTACTATTATAACAATTTACTACAGTATTATTCATTTATTTTAAGTATTTCCTCTATACCTTATTTTACGGTATAATTATTCTATTACATCATTGCCTCTTTACTATTACTATGCTATACTTTATAGTATTAATATTAGATAGCAAAGTCTACGTACACAAATCCTCTTCAGCCTTCTGTCTTAATTTGTCTCAGATTTCTTCTGTTTTTTTCCTTCTCTATTATTGGTCAGTATAGAGAAGTGGCTTAAACGTTTTGAGCACCAGAGATCAATTCCGTGGAGAAAGGTTTTTCTGCAGACTGAAGGGGACGTGGTTTTGCATGCTCCCTGAATTCCCTATATGAACCTTGGCTTGTTTGTTCGGCCCAGTTGCTGGCATGCTGCGGCCTGGTGCCGGTCCATACTCCTCGACTTACAACAGTTCATTTAGTGACTGTTCAAAGTTACAATGACACTGAAGAAAGTGACTTATGATCATGTTTCACACTTGCAACTCATGGTCACATGATCAAAATTCAAGCACTTGACAACTGACTGACATTTATGATGGTTGCAGGGTCCTGGGGTCATGTGATCTCATTTTGTGACCTTCTGGACAAGTAAAGTCAATGGGGAAGCCAGATTCACTTAATAACCATGTTGCTTAGCTTAACAACTGCAATGATTCACTTAACTGTAGCAAGAAAAGTTGTAAAATGGGTCAAAAATTCCCTTAACTGTGTCACTTAAGAATGGAAATTTTGGGCTCAATTGTGGTCGTAAGTCAAGGACTATATGTATTTGCACTTTTCTATGTCCTGTTCTGCTTTTCTGTGGCTCTGCAATTCTTTTTCCTCTGCACCATTCACTCCCTTTGAAGGAAAAACACCTTCTTTTATTTGGCTGCTTTTCTGTTTGCTGGAGGCTGCAGAAGTCTTAAAACACACATCTCCTCTGCTCTCCCTCCTGTATCTGTTTCAAGGTTGTGGTTTTATAGACAACTCGGTTGTGTTGACACGGGGGAAAAAGTAATAAATGGGAGGGGAATAAGGGAGTCCAGGTGCCTGCCATTTTTCTAAGCAGTCTGCTCTTCCATAGAATGTTGTTCTGTTGAGGGATTGGGCATGGCAAAATGAGAGTTAGACCTTCTTCATGATTGTCAGTTTTATTTTTCACTCCTTTTCCATTGATTTAGCTGAGAGAAAGTAGTTGAGGAAGCTGGCCATGAAGGTTTCTCCAGTAACAAAGAGAATTTGAATTAAAAGATCAAAGGATGCATTTTATGTGTCTTTCTGGGGTGTCCTATTTTGGTACCAACTCTGATAGAAACATGTATTTCTATCAGGAGTATATATTTGGTGATGAGTTACGGTTCTTATGCCTAGTTTTTGAAATACACTTGCAATACAATCAGCTGCTATAAGACACTTGCAAATTCATAAAATTGGTGCTATAATGGTCATGGTCATTTATAGAAAGGAGGAAAACAATTTTTTTCAGGGGAGCTAGTACCCTAGGATGTTTTGGAACCCAAAGCATTAATAAAAATAAAAATCATGCTTGAGATCCTTCCTTCCTTCTTTCCTCCCTCCCTCCCTTCTTTCCTTCTCTTTAACGTATCAAATTGGACAGACAATTAACACAGATTCTAAAATGCCAAACTCCAATCAACTGAACAAGTAATGCCCAGCTGTAATGTATATGTACAGCTTGCTACCTTTCCCTGATATATGCACTTTTAATTTTCTGCACACATACTTGAACATTTTTTACCTTTAAAGAGAGATTTTGTTTATCATTGTAATTTTTTTAGCAGATTTAGGAATTAATCACTAATTGGTTTCTTTGTTGCTGTTTTTCAATTTTTCATACTATTCAAATACAAATGTATAGAATATTTTTACATTAAACTATATTGGACATTTTCACACTAATCTGTTAACTAGATAAATAATATGTAAGAAGTCTATATGATATTGTTACATATTATTACAAGTAATGTTGCACATTTGAGGAGAATAATTTGTGAATAATCTAGAATAAAACCTGCTCTCTTAAGTAAGTAAATAAATACTTGTTTTTAAAAGTAAAAACTATCTATTGTGTGAAGACTGGGGCTTCATGCGTTATTCCAGTGTCCTATTAATATAATTAATGGTATCAGTTAGATAATCACTATCCTATTCAAAGTAATGATCTTTCATAAAACTATTATGCAATTCAAAGAAATAGAATACATAGCTAAGGAACAGTCATGACTTTAAGTGAGAGTAACATCAGAAAAAAATAATCAGAAACAGACAAAACATTTCTGTAAATACCATCATAAAAACATGAACATAAGAATTAATTGTGTAATAATCTACACAAATGTATGTATGTATGTATATATGTATGTATACTGTAAAAACTTTTGAATCTTATGTTATGCAAAGTCTTCTGCTCACGATTTGGAGACACAAAATACTGGTTAAATGAACAAATAATATGTCTTGTGCAGATAATCTTGTTCTTACATCTTTGTGTTAAAAGGATTCTGTAAGTATATCTAACATATTCAAAGCAACTTACTACATGTAGAAAGGACAACAGTGAAACACAATTCTTTTGTGCTAATAAATTAGCTGTTTATTAATTATCTACTAAACAAGTCAGGTGAGGCTTATCATATCATATCTGAAATATCCCTTTGCTATAATGTGATATATTAATAATGGTTACTTCTTATTTACGCATGATCAACACAAATTCCTATTTATGTTTCAAGTATGTAAATTCAATTTTGTTCACTTTCAATCTTGAAATTCTTATTTGTAAATCTTTTCCCAAATACTACAGTTTTAGTTCTGTCAGTTCCATTTCAAAGTAAATGCATCTCTAATATAGTTATTAACTTAGTAGCAACTTTAATACATCTAAATCAGTGTTTTTCAAATTTGACAAATTTCACATAGGTGGACTTCAACCACCAGATTTCTGGTAATGCTGTATGGGGAAGTTTTGGTATTGAAGCCCATACATCTTAAAGTTGCCAAGTTTGAAACAACTGATTTAAATGATGCTTTATTTATCTACTATATGTTTCAGATTCTAATTAGAGAGCAAATGTTCAGATTCTGCATACATGAGGTCTCAATGCAGAAGTTATATTGTTTATAATGAATAAATGACAGAAATATCAACAGAGTACAAAAAGAAAGTAAAACACTTCAGAATCTCTTAGCATCCCTCGAATGCCTCAATCATCCATAGCCATTAGACAATATTTTAATCATCAAATAATCATCTACTTTAGAGAAGCCCTTAAGAAATGAAAAAATGCTGATCTGAAATAATAGTTGTTCTTGTTGGTATTCTTACATATTTGTCCTTTCAAACTGGGTTTCATATGTATCACACAGGATGAAAGAGTCTTTGTTCTGCCCAAATAATATCTTAAATGTAGCAGACATTATCTCCAGTTGCTTGGACCCAGATAATGTCGGTAGGGAGGTTTAATATTTTAGACATGTCATGCATTAGAGCTGACAACACCGAACCAGAAATTCTAATTCGATATACCAAAACAGGTAACTTGTGACTTGCTTTCCATTTTCTATGGCAAACGGTGGTCTTAAAATTCCTTCTTTTTCTGAAATAATTATTACTCTCAAAGAAATATAGTTAACAAGGCAGAATCCCAGGCAGCATTAATCTAATATAGTGTGAATTTTCATCTTTACAAAGAGGACAACATGAATGATATAAGCAGGTCTGCTATTCTTATATGATTGGTGATAATATTTGATCTTCTACAGATGCTGTAGTAAAAGGCAGGCAGAGCCTGACAGAAGAAATCTGAAAAATAATCCTCCAAAGCCAGCCAGTTCAACTGCTCACCTTGTTTTAATGTAGCCCTCCCATAAGATTCATCTTCTCCTGCATACCATTCATTTTTCAAAATAATAATTTATCACCTATTTGTGATTGTGGGAAGCTCCCATCTGAGCTTTCAGGAGGCTAACGTGAAACTGTCTACACTCATATTTCAGATTCCATAGCTATATAAGCTATAAATCCCTGGGAGGATTAACAAATCCAGCAATCAGGAAATTTCAGTTTTATTTAATCTAGTTTAAATCAAAGCTTTGGGCACACAGCAGCTGTAACCCATCTTTTAAAATACATTTGATGAAATCTAAAAAAAAGAAAAAGGAGACAATTAAGAATACAAGTTGTTATATTTCAACAACCCTTTGTCTTACAGGCCAGGAGAAGCAGAAATAAAGAGTGTGAAAATTCGGGTCACAGAATATATGCTTTCTTCATGGGATGCCTTAATCGCTACTTTTGTTTTACTTTTACTTGTCAGAATGAATATCAACATTTTTTTTAAATACAGTATTTGGAACTTAGAAAGCATTTTATATCGGTATCTTACTTCAGCCAAAAGTCTGTCATGAGTGAGTAAGATAAAGTGAATGTGCTGAATCTACAAACTATCAATATTAGTGGTAGAGATAGTAAAGGCTAAAAGGCCTTTAAATCTAGTTATCATTTTATTAATAGTCTTGAATAATGTGACTGTTTCCTCTGTAATTACCAAGATGGGTACTTAACTTAATTCAATCAGTGCTCTTTAAGTCTTCTTTTTATTAGCTAGTTTTTACCTCTTTCAGAGAAGAAAAAGTAGTTGTCTAAATGTAAAATACTTTTATTCCTACATATGGTTCTAAACAGATTAGAGCATCAGTGTGATATGATGTGCTAAAGTCTTAAGCTTTCAAAGAGTGCAGTTTATGTCTTTGCTCATTCATTTATTCATCCTTTGGCTTCACACTGCTAAACATGACTTTTTTTGCAATAAGTTAGAACAAAGAATATTACTGGAGCCCCAAACAACAGCTAAATCACAATAACAGCTTGCCTGCAGAGTTGTCACATTTCTTCTCTACAGTAAAGAAAAACAGGATAGCCCCAAAATGAGATCTTAAGGACTTTTTGCTCAGAGATCTTTGCTTGCATTTTTAAAAATGATGCCAAACAAGTTTTAAATTAATGAAAATTTCTCTCCATATTATTCCTTCCTTTGGCAATACTGTTGCAACGACTTATTTCATCTCTTCTTACAGTCTGATGATATGTATTCGGTATCAATAGGATTTTAGTGCTTTTGCTGCTCTCAGAGTTAAAGACCACAAATCACTAAGAAATTTCCTCTCTCCCTTGGAAGCTGTAAAAGTGACCACAGATGCATTCTGGGAATCAGTGTAAAACATGACCACAGATGCATTCTGGGAATCAGTGTAAAACATTAGAATGAGATGTTTCTGCATTTTTGAAAAAATTGACAAGGAAAAATCTTATATACTTTTAATTGGAGGCATGTAATATAATAAGAATCAGACATACTTCATATATCATACTACTTCCAACTCTTTTCCCCTCAAAAAAATGCTTTTTTGCAGAAATCTTCCACTGCTTATTTGCACATTATTTTGGCTCTCATTAAATCATTAGTTAATGCACTTATTGACAGGAATGTTTTAATTTAATTTAGGCTTCATTTTACGGAATGATGAAAAACATAAATTTCTTTCAAACCCATGTCAGCCTCATGTTTCCTCCTACTGGCTGTACTTACTTGGTGATGTGGGAGAGGCGGCACCTCCTTCTGTCGACGTGGTTGGAGGCTTTGTGTCTGGCACTGGAAGAGGCACAGGCCTAGCCATTGGGGGAGGAGGCGGTGGTGGCAACATTGGGGTTGGAAGGAATGGATTGTGCACCTTGCCTTGGCTGCTACCATTGGGCTGTCAGATACAAAAGAAAAATGAACCATTAATTGCCTCTGGAATCAAACGGTTTGGATAAATACAATGGTATAAACCCAATATGGCTAAATGTTTAAATAGACAAGGAAAATTCAAGTCAATCAAACAGCTGGTTGTCCACCACTGTATTACAGAAGAACATGTACATCCAATTTATATTAAAGAATATATGAGAGAGTATCTTACATTGTTTTTCACACAGTTTATACTGCAGGGACAATAGCCAGATCTCAAAGTAGCTGAAACAATGTATAAACAAAGCTCTATAAATCAAACATAACACATGGTGATTCTCTGCTGTCACTTCCATACTTTTAATACCTTCTTAAAAAATTATGCAATACAGCTGGTAGCTGTTTTTCTTCTACACTTCGTGGATCTATGGATTCAACTCTTGAGATTTGGATCTAAAGGACTAACATCCATGTATTTTTTATTATATGTAGATTACAAATTGAGTGCTAAAAGCAAGCAGAATTCTGCTATCAGAAATGTAATGAGTAAAAATAACTATGGCCATCATCATTCTTCACTTGTACTCTACTGTGAGACAACCAAATATTATTTTAGATAAGGCTATACACCGAGGCAGTCATTTATCCATATAAATGATATGTTATTCCAGAAACCTGAAGATCATTGTTAAATTTAACAACAACCTAAGATAATTCAACCAAAATTTTGGAACACTGTTTAATTTTTCAGAGATAAGAAAAAAAGATAATAGCTCCTAGGAATAACAAACCATTAGAAATGGTAGTTTTATCTTCCTGAGTTCAAGTGCTGGTCAAGTAAATCTAAAATGCTACAAGAAAGCTGTTTTTTTATTAAAAAAGTCAAAGCGGCTGATATAAAACAACTGTTTTTGATTCATTTTTCTACAGAAAAAAATAATTAAAATTGTGTTCTATATTTTGGGTTAATCTTGGAAATCCTGGAATCAGGTCATAAGAAACTAACTAATTTTCTTTTTCGATCATGTTAATTGACACTCTTTCTGAACATGAATGTGAAGTTCAAAGCATATATAACATATTGCATGAAATGCAAAATTAGGATAATCAAATTACTGATCAAGTCAATTTACCTAATGCCAACTATTACTGGGCAATGATCAGATACTGTATAAAGCAGAAAATTGCTGTGAATAAGCAATGATTGCCACATGAAGCATAATAACAATACAAATACTAGCAACAGAATACTCTTGGATGCCAATGAGAAGATTTTAGAATTGAGAGAGAAAAAGAGAGATGTATACAAATACAGAAGTGTCCATGGGGAGGGCAAAAAGTTAAAACGACAATCACAATTTTGTGAATGAAGTCCCATTCTTTTGGTATTTATGATAATGTTGCATGGTGGAGGTCTTGACTACTTTAATATCCTCCAGCCCCCTCATGGATGCCATTGTATGCATATACATCAATCAGTGTTTCTCAACCTTAACAGCTTTAAGATATGTGAAGTTCAATTTATAGAAATTTTGGAGATTTCTGGGAACTGAAGTCCACACATCTTAAAACTACTGAGATCGAGAGGCACTGATATACATGTACCAGCCTCCCCCTATACTAATTCATAAAATGGTACTTCAGACAGCAGAGAAACTAGAAACATCTTAGTCTCTTCTACTGTCTCTGCTCAGCTGAGTCATAACATAGCCTTTTCTATTGGACATATGCTATTAGTGTTAACATTTTTGAATGGACTTGAAAAGGCAACATTCCTAACATAGCCAAAGACAAATGCAAACATCACAGTAAGCTAAATTGGAGTTCAGAAGTACATTAAAGAGCTTTTACTCATGGAATTTCCAGACTTTTAATGGGAACCAACAATTATGGTGGAATGAATAGGAGTTACCTGCTCATTGTAACTCCTCTCTGGACTAGGAAGGGACTTGAGATTGGTCATGAATGCTCCAGACAGTGATGTTTCATGGATTTAGAGCTCTGGGAAACACGAAGTACCTAGCTATCTTGCTCAGACCAAAATTCTGAGTTTGGTGCCTCTAAAATGATACTGTATTTATATATTTCATTTTTTAATCAATTATGGAAATTGCACTTATTAGAATCATTGGATCAACAAGTTCTAGAGCACCGGGTGAGTTTCCTTCAGTTCTTGGTGAAAGAACAAGCTTAAGGACTTTTTTTTGAAATAAATAGCAAAAGGGTGATGAATTTGTAATAAGACTTCATAAATAATTATAAGAATCTTTCCTATGGGGAAAATGCTTTTGTTTTTAATTCTCTTGGATGGGACTTTGAAGGTTGGTCACTAGAGGGAACAAAAGGAACTAAAGATTATGATAATACAGGAAAACACTTAAATTCAATTATTAATATACAAAGAAGCAAATACTGTATGTCTTCTTCATAGTGTAGTCACAAAAACGTATTCAGAGTTTATGAATTATGGGTGGTATTTGGTATAGTAGACTTGTATGAAATAATTTTGTGGCACTGTCTAAGTGGC
Source organism: Pareas carinatus (assembly GCA_032468095.1). NCBI lineage: Eukaryota > Metazoa > Chordata > Lepidosauria > Squamata > Pareidae > Pareas > Pareas carinatus. The sequence goes on from JANHFO010001779.1 coordinate 13,451, forward strand.
ATGTAAGTCAATATGAACTGCTGGTTTATTTATCAGCTTTGATCCCATTATAAAATGTATGTAGATATTAAGTACGCTGTACTAGTCACATCAAATTTCAATAGATTTCATTACTGGCAAAAATTGATTAAATTTTAGCATATAGAAGGTATAAACTAAGGGCACAAGATAGCTAAATAAAGACAACTTAAATTATTTTAACTCCAATCATAATCAACATGAACGAAACCTATTTAACTTGGATTGATTTAGGCACCCTGAACAGAACGTGTACAAATCTGTTCACATCATCCCATGGTTATCATATAAAACAAAACTTCTGAAAAAAAAGTAGAAACAGCTTCCTTACATTTAGGAACCCCACCTGTCCAGCCTGCTGACCAGCGTCGGGACAGACAAGTTGGACAAACTCTTTCAGAGTCTCCTGAGGATGATAGCGAATTGCTGGGTGTGAGAAGTATGGCCCAGGCTGTTGAATAATGGGTGATGTTGGAAAATGAAGAGTCGATGGTGTTGCGTGTGGACTTGCTATAGGAAAGAAAACAAAATACATTATAAGGATTAGATTTTTGGAATTTGGTAAAAAAACAATCTATCTGATTTTGTGCTTTTTTTCATTAACCTATTATGTAACCTTAAAAACAAATCTCCTTCAATATATTTTATCCTAAAGTACAGAGCTGATGATCGGGTAGTGATTTTCATAATATGTCAGGTCATATACTAAATTCTACTTTACTTCCAAGTAGAAAGGCAGAGTGTAAATACAGCCAGATTTTAAAATGTCTCTTCTGCATTTTTAGTGGTCATCATTTATAAAGGAATCAGCAGCCCTTGGTAAAAGTGACGACTATTCATTACCTTAAGAGCCTTTCTAATGAATCCAGCAATAAAAATGTATCTGGGAGATTACAGTTGATTTAATTGACATTCTGCATAATTCTGGTTTGCACACGGGAACAGTTTTACTTTGAGCTATAAATGCGTAATAACATAACAATGATGCTCTTGCAGCTTTATTTATGCCACTTTTTCAGTTCAGCAGCAGAATATTATTTTTATATAATTTCCGTTCTTGTACCCCAAACTTTTGCATTTGGTCTCTGATAAGTGAGAAATGAATAAACATGTCCCCAGGTAAGTTTTACGAATACTGCTTCAAGGAGGGTAAAGTGCATTCCTATGCTGAGAAATCACAAAGCGATTCCAACAGAAAAAGCAACCCATAAGCTGTTTTGAATCGCCCCAAGGCGAAAAACAGGACAGCGAAAGTACTTGATGTCATTTATGAATTTAGAAGGAAAAATTAAATATTTCAAAAGGGCCAACAGTGCCGTTGAATAGCTTAATACTGGGCCATATATAATAAGGAAAGTGTCCTCAGGATCAAATCAGGCTCTCCTTTCAAAGTACTTCAATTCTGGGGTGACCCATGCCTGGGAATGAATAGTAACTGGTAAATTAGGTCCCTTCGGCAACCACCCTTTTACTATAAATCAGTTTCTCACTTTCCATCTGATCCCATCATGAGAGGACAGAAGATGTCTGCAGAAAAGGAAAGGAAAAACTGAACAAAAACGTAGGGAATCTGTGGCTAAGCCAATCTAAGGCAGTTGCTAGAAGGCAACTTGGTCAATTCCAGGATTTAAACATTTGCTAGAAGGACAAGGATTTAACAAAAATCAACTTTATTAAAGATGTCAAAGGAACCTGATGTTCCATATAGACAACACACAATTAAAAAGAGATAAAATGCAAAACAAAAATAACCATAACACAATTCTAACAGCCAAACAACTCAATTGAAAATTGAAAGTTAGCTTAACTTTCATAAAAAAAATTAAAAACCCACCTACCACTTCCAAGTATCAATAGATGTTCTGTCCATGACAAGACCACTTTTTCTCATCACCAATAATATTGTGGCTTGAATACTTAAGCAAACGTAATTTATTCAAAATGAAAACAATACCTTAAAGGAGCCTGAACCCTACACAATCAATTCTCATTTGTTGCACTATAAGCAGAGGTTTTTGAATTTTGCTGATTTATTTCATTTCAGCACACTGCATCATACAAGCCTATTTCATTTATACAAAATAGCTCCTATGATTTATTTTCATTTATTTCTAAAATGTATAGTCATCCTCTCAGCCAGCTTTATTAAAATTTTATGGTTATCTATGTCCATGCACTGCACTTGTAAGCCACAGAGAACAATAAAAGTTATGAAAGTTATTGTGCATCCAAAGAAATGTATTGAATCAGGCTAAAAGTGTGCTGAATATTCAGGGGATACTAATGCAGTGATGGCGAATCTTTTCGAGACCGAGTGTCCAAACTGCAACCCAAAAACTTCTTACGGACCCCCCCCGCACCCTTCAGCGATACCCCCACACCACCCCAGTGATGCTCCTGCATCCCTAAGCAATCTGCCCACTGTCTCATGTGGCTGTTGGCACCCCCCGCACCCTCCAATTACTCATGGGCTGGCCACCACTGTCATTACTTAGCGGGAAGGGAGGAGCCCTATGTCTCTCTAAAGAATTTTTTTTTAACTTTGTTGGGGCAACAGCATGTGTGCCGGCAGAGAGGGCTCTGAGTGCCGCCTCTGGCACGCGTGCAATATTTATTTTATTTATTTATTTGTTTAGACTTATATACCGCCCTTTTCCCAAAGGACTCAGGGCGGTGTACAGAAAACATGAAAAAAATTTTTCACATTGAACTTAAGAAAACTATTTACAAAATATGGGATATGGGGGAAGGGAATGGGAAGGGGGC
>JANHFO010001779.1:16334-30282 GCA_032468095.1 Pareas carinatus
AATTATGGGGTGTGGAGGAAAGGGAATGGGAAGAGGGGGAGGGAGTAGGGAAGGGGGGGAATTGGCCACCTGCCATCCCTCTTGATCCTAGGAGGTTCACCATTACTGTATAACGTGTAGACAACCTAGTGGTAAACAGCAAAGGTTAAATAAATCAAATTAGGAGATAAAAATACATTATTTGTCTTTCACTGATATTATACGAGAAGCTTAATAATATTTCTATAAAGATCAATTTTCTTGTAACAAATTCTACACTCCCTGGTCTAAGTGATAGTAGGTGGGGCACTGATGGAAAGTAGGAAGTGTTATATACATGGGTGGAGTTCAATATGGGTGAACCCAAAGTTTTCTGTTTTTGTTTAGATGCAAGAAAGACTTTTTCTAATGTGTATTAAGCCTCTTGTTATAATTATATGCCTGCATCTTTAAAATGGTAGGAAACCGTACTTTCAATTTTTACCCAATAATTTACAGTCAATAGATTCTACAATCTTGTCTTAAGGTAGTCCTTCCAATTTAAATATTCTATTTCGAACAAATAACATATACTCAGATCTATTTTGCATTAACCTTATGTCTTTTTATTTTGAACTATAAAACTGCTTCATTCCCATGACTTATTATGTGCCATCATGTCAGTGTTGACTCTTAGTGATCATTCAGATAGATTTTCTCAAGAATGATTTGTTGCCAACCTGTTCCTTTAGATCTTCCAACCATCCACCCATTGCCACTGTAACTGAATCCATTTACCTTGATGCTGCTGCTGCTATGTTTTGAAGTAGGATAATTTGAGCCTGGTTGTTTGCATCTGGGTTAATCTTGTGAAACACATCTTTGTCTTCTTGGCTATTCATGGTATTCTCGGGAGTCTTTTTCAACACCAGAGTTCAAAAATAGCAATACTCTTTCTATCCTACGTCTTCAAAGTCCACTTCATCTCCATAACTATATGCAAATACTTTACACCATAAATCACCACTAGACTACCAGTTTCATATTTAAAGGGATGTAAGTCATGCTCTGGGAACATCCATTTCCCCTTTCTGAGGCTGGAACAATAATTGGTTTCCTGCCGTGGAAACTGGGAAAGGTAACAAAAACCATTAAGTCATTGTTAAGTCAGCTATGTTGGCTTTCCAGAAGCATAATTTCTTAGTCTGCAAAATTGTTTAATAATCTGAGGAGAATTGATATATATACTGGGAAAGGATTTAGAGTTCAAAGGAAGTTTAAAACAATGTAAGATGTTCTCTGTAATGCTAGAATATGAGTAAGACAAGCCTTTATTATTATGGTCATCCTAGTGTAGCTTAACAAACCTACTCACCTCAAAGTCTAATGAGAAAAGATATGGTACATTCATTCATCTACTTACAAAAAATACTAGTTTAAAGTAAAGTCAATTTGAGTTTAGCTCCTGGTAGGTTAATGTGTATTTCATGCAGTTATCATGGCAACATAAAGACTTCCCGGTGTCTTTTTCCACGATGATATTCACTTCACATTCTAACCTTTAACCGTGCTATTCTCAGGAGAGTTCCAATTCACACCCTAATCAGGTACCAGCCCTGGTTAGCTTCTAAATCTGGACAAGATTAGGCAGGTGCTGCCACCTGTTGAGATCACAACATTTCCCCCCCCAATCAAAACAATGCTTTACTGGCATTTCTTTAAAAAGAACCAATTACAATTAAGAAAGCTGGTGTTAAAAAGTACTTAAAGAGCATTGAAATTAATTCCCTTTGATATTTTTTCTCATTTTTAAGACGTTTCACCCGAAACGTCATTTCTACCATTGTAACAATGCAAAAGCCAATTCAAATTATGCAAGATACACCCCACTCTTTATTCTGCCAAAGTCCTTGTTTTCAGAAATGATTGTATTAGAGTATTAATTGGCTAAGCCACCATGCTGGCTGAAATCAAATGCTTTTAAATGCTATGCAACAGCTGTGTTGATCAGGAATAAGAAGGGAGACTTTTAAATAAGGAATACTGGCAAAAGGTCAAGTTTTTTTGAAAGAAATTTTAACTGTATATAATGCAATTGAAGAGGTAGGGAACAGAAGTCTAAATAAATAGCTTTAAAAATTTGGTGGCAATCCAACACTATTAAAATCAATGGGAAATATTCCACATTTTAGCTCAACTTGAAACTATAGTCAACTAACAATAGAAATCTATGAACAAAAAGTTGTAAAAACTATTTAGTTCTTTAATCTTACTCAAATGCAATTGTTTAAATAAAACATTCACATCTGTTTTAGCAATTCCATAATGCCAACTTTAGAATTTCCGTTCATTGAATGTAATTTCTCATACATTGAACTCAGATGAAGAGATAATGTAAATAAAAGATTTAGAATTTATCTCATAGGAAAGCTGCTTTTCCTTCCTGTATATGTTTTCATATGCACATGTGCACATACAGATGTGTCACATACAGACATTTAAGGGAAGGGGAAAGAAAATACTAGAATTGATTTCAGCTGAATATGACGTCTAAGTCGACAATCTGAGAAAGCTGGACCCTGCAGAAAATATTTATTTTGGTTCTCTCTACTCATTTTGCTTTGAGAATCTATAATGGTGGGAAAGGTGAAGGAAAGTGAAGATGGTGACTAGCTGAAAGGTAGATGAAGTTGATCACACTGGCAATGAATTGGAAGACCTGAAGAATTGCATTGGGAAGAGATCATACAGGGTATGATTGAAGGTATCCAAATCAAGTCCACCTCAATTCTCTAATGCCTGAGGTCTCATGTGTTCTTCAACAGCATGTTAACTGTTATTCAATCTGAGGGGCTCATCGTCCACAATATATTGTCAATCACTTTATATTTTCTATCTATGTCAGAGATCCCCTACCTTTACAGCTTGGTAGCCTAGTGAGCGGGGGAACTGGCCCACCACTTGCACAAGTTGAATTGGGCACGCAGGTGTGCATGCACAGCCCAGTTCTAAATGGATCACAGCTCAGTAGTATGCGGTGGCCTAAGGGTTGGGAAATCCATATCTATTAGTTTTCCAGAATGATTTACCATTATCTTCTTCTGCAGAATATGAAAGGATGCCTTTGCTGTTGTTACTAAAGTGATAACTCTGCCTCCAGCATCTTCCTTTGACAGTTCTGCTCAATGCAGGTGTCTGCCTACTTTAATGGGATAGCTAAGATGACTAACTATGTGACCTTTGCACATTGGATGACTCTTTAAGGAGTGTATACTTTTGGCATACAGTCATAATGTTCTTCAGTCATTCTTTTCAAGAACAGTCCCACCGCAATGAGGCAGCAAAGCAGGACTTGTAGGATTGTAAATGGATTAAACTAATAATTAATTATAAACACTTCTTGAAATTGACGGACTAGCTCCTTCTGAGTAAATATGGTGCATAAAAGGTGAAGGTGTGAAGACATGATGCAATGACTATTCAGAATAAAATGTACAGTATTGGAGTGGCTAACTGAAAGAGTACCAGGGAATTAACTATGTATTACTTGAGTTACAAGATAGAAGAAAAAAAGGATATAAATGGAAAAAAGTATGAATCAGGATTCATTAAACTAGGAACACAGAGACTCAGGTTTTACTTCCTTGTCAGCCAGACAAACTCCCTGGATAACGTGAATCTAGACACCACTACCTAAGCCCCTCTTACAGAATGGTTGAGTGGCTAAAATGATACAGGAAAGAAATCATACATTCTATGTTGTGCCAAAAATGTTCTGGTACTCAGATGAAATCAGTGGATACTTGAGCAAGACAAAAACTGGTTTCTGGTGCCCAAAAGATTGGGGGCCACTGGATTAAATGATTTGACTCATAAGCACACTTTTTTACTTGTATTGTTAGGACTGGTATTCATATTTCAAAAAGGAATTCAGAGTTTTGTTTTGACTTCTGAGCCATGTTGTATACATAATTTGATAAAAAGTAAGGTTATTCCTGTAATTAAATGCAGAAGTACGTTTGAAGTACAAATAGAAATCCTGGCATGGGGGGGGGAGTGTAGGCAATGATATAAATCTGCTTTGATACTAAAAATGGCATCTTAATGGAATTGATGAATCTGAATGATATATTGCTGTCATGTTATTAGAGGTCTACTTCTCAATTCAAATATCTCTTCCTTCCCATTCTGGAGATGGTAAGATGACACTACATAAACACTGTTAAAGCTATAGATGCATGGTACAGTAATTCACTTAATTTAATGTGATTTATGGTTCTGTCAATATGAGAAGTTGGAAATCCTGAACTCTGATGCTTAAACATGAGTTCTGTATTTAAACATTATGATGTATCTTCATGGGAAGAGCTCTGAAGAGGATAGAAAAATTAGTGTAAAAGGAAATTGAGTACAAAACACTAGAGTTTATTAACCTGTTTGATGTTGATGGGCACATAAAACAAAAGATATAAAAATAAATATACTATTTTTTTATTTATTATTTTAATTTATATAACGCCCTTCTCCCAAAGGACTCAGGCGGTGTACAGCCACGATAAAACACAAACATAACAAATAGTAAAAACCGTTAAAAATATTAAATAAATTGGCTGGATTACAAATTAAAATTACTATTTAAAATTTTTAAAACCAAATTAAAATCAGAGAGGGGTCGGGACAATCCGGCTTGGGTAAATTGTAAGGTCTTAAGTGCCCGACGGAAGGCACGGAGATCAGAGAACAAGGTAAATACTGTAGTCAAGGAAGAATATTTTTTGTTATTATTTCAGAAATACATAAAATCTTATGAATGTGTTCAAATGCCTCCCCTGCTCTGATTCAGCTTTTTTTAAAAAAAAATAACACTTCCTACTAAAGGTTACAAATACAAAGGAAAACTAACAAGAACAAAAATATAAAAAATAAAAATATATGTAATAAGAAATACAGTATATAGAAAATTCTCCCTCCAAACAAGTGGAAACAACTTCAGTAATTTATCACCTTCTCTGATATTTCAATAAAAGATTTATTCTTCAGACATCTCTTACCAATAGACAAATTTTAAAAAATTTCATTATTCAATGCTATTCAGCAAATGTCCTTTAACAGTTACCAGGAATAATAACACATATATTTTAATTACAATCAAATAAATCAGTTTTATATACCTTTTCTTTTAACACAGTAACTTATCACTTTCTTTAACAATTCAGTAAAAGAAATCTCTTCCCATATCTTATCTATTATCTATAAACAAATATTTTAAGCTTGGTCATTCAGTCCAAGTTTAAAAAAAGTTATTTAAGGGCTACCAGAAACACAGATATTTATTTTTTTCAATTTCTTTTTAAAAACTTGATTTTGATACCTTCAAATGTCGTCCCACAAGTTGATTACTTATCATTTTCTCCTTGTTTCCGCTCAGAAATTCTTCACCAGTTTAACATGTTTCATTTGTAAATCTAAGATAAGAAAGCTATCCAAGTCTCTCTTCTGATTTATTATTTGCATGTCCCCTTCGATTTTTAAGACATCAGAAAATTTCATTTGTAAATCCAGTGTGGCACTTTTTTCCCCATATCATTTTTGTAACATGACATTTTAAAGTCTCTTTTCAGATTCGCATTCAAATTGCCTTCAATCTCTGTTTTGCACAATAAAATTCATTCCTTTTCTGTCATCTATTTTAAATCTATTTTTATAGTAGCAGACTTAAAAATAATTTCTCAGTGCATTATTTGCAAATATCCTTCCACATACTGTTCATACTTCTTTAATTGCAATCTTTAGTTCTCTATGGTTCCTTCTAGTCAACTTTCAAAATCCCTATCATATTTTCTTTTCCTAATCAACAATATTTTCCCACAGGAGGATTTCTTACAGTTAGTTTCAAAATCTTTATTTGAAAATTTGAAACAACCTATAGGAAATAGCCTCTTCATCCATTTATAACTTTCCAAAATCAAAGTCCTAGTCACCCTTTTATTGTTTATACAATTTTTTTTAAAAAACACCTCTTTGTAAAGTCCTTAAGGTAAAGGATCCGCCCGCACATGTGTGCTAGTCATAGCTGACTCTAGGGGTGGTGCTCATTTCCGTGTCTAGGTCGAAGAGCTAGCACTGTTCGAAGACGTTGCTGTGGTCATATGACCAGCATGACTAGATGCCAAAGGCACATGGAGCGTTGCTACCTTCCCACCAAAGTGGTCCCTATTTTTCTACTTGCATTTTACATCCTTTCGAACTGCTAGGTTGGAAGAAGCTGGGGCGAGTAACGGGAGCTTAATCCATTATGCGGCACTAGGAATTCGAACTGCCGAACTTCCGATCGACAAGTTCAGTGCCTTTATCCGCTGCGCCACCCTGTAAAGTCCTTAACCATTCATAAAAACTCTTTCATCAAGAACAGAAGGCAACTCAGTAGTGTATAAACCTTTCCCTTCTGAAGGAAAGTTAGCACTCCTAAAGTTATTAACAGGCAATTTCTTAAAGTGGTTAAGAAAGGAAGTATGCAAACTTAGGTGATGGTTCCATAATTCTAAGACCCACTGGAGATTGCTGTTTTATAGACTCCTTGCAAGGAACTTGTGCATGAAGCACTTGTGGATGATCTTGTGCCCTTCCTTACTCTGGAAAGAAATTTATAGGAGCTGCTCCTCTTTCTGCCATAGCCATTGGCTACCTTGTCTGCAGAGCGAGCTTTAGCTAGCTACTGCTTTCCCAGAAGTCAATCCTAGTTCAGCCTTATTTTTGTAAGCCACTGAATCAAACTTTAAATCTAGGTTCTCTTGGTTAATAATCACCCTCATTCTTCGCTCTGACACTTTTCCCTCTGGGCATTTTTTTTTGCGTCTTAAAGGCATTAAATGGCCACATCATCTTGCTGCTCTATCATGTCCTCAGTGGAGTAGCATATTAACATAATTTCTCAAAGGAAAGGCAACTCTAGACATTGTTAGCAGAATAATAAATTAACCCAGTATGGTGCCTCATCCATCCATCCTTGTGCAAATTATTAGTGTAATAGAGCTTTCAGTTATGTATTTATCTAGAATTATTGAATGGTTGCACATAACGAAGCTGAACAATGAGAATCCTTTATGAGATAATCGCAGTGGGTGGGCTTCATAGTTAATTTAGACTAGTCGTCTTTTAAACTGTTCACTTACATATAGATTACCTAAATAAGCTACTTATTTAAATATTTTCTGTGTCATAGGGGAACTCCTTAAAATCCAATAAAGGTAGTACTTTAATTACACGCTTCTTGAATTTTGTTTAGTTCCAGTTTTAATTATCTGCAAGCTTCTTGCTAACATGAGTGGCATTCAAAAACAAGACTGTGTCACTTAAAATAGAAATCCTAAATAGCTAGTCAGGTTAGTTTAATGAATGAACTGTCCAACAGCTTTCAGAGTATCAACATTAATTGTTAATGCCTGAAATCCTGTTTAAAATGAACTGTCTATTTAGTAATTTTATTCCACATGTAAAAACTGACACTTTTATGTTTTCCTTTTTTCAGCAATCCAACTGCATCGTATTTGATCAGAAGTTATATAATCTAGGTGTACAGTCGGTCTGCCGATGTCACAGATATCTTTGCATAAACTTGCATTGCATAGTAAGTATCCAAGAATAGTCTATATTTTGTCCATTGCTTCCGTATTGTCCATAGAACTATATTTTCTCTGTCTTTACTTTTTATCTGCTCATGTTGAATAGTAATCATGAATCTCTTCATAATTCAAATCAGCTGTCACTTCAAATCTAATCTATTGGCAGAATACAAATGCTGGTGTGGAATTCATGATGGTTGAAACCTCAACTTGAATTTAAGGAATTCAACTTACCTGACAACATATTAAGACAGCAACTATTGTTAGCAGCATACTGTACTACAATAGTGAGCATGTGTGTGTGTGGAATACTCAAATTTCCCCCCTCTAATGGATCCACCTAAAATTTGATTAGAAGAGTCAAAGATGCAAAAACATAAATCCTACCTTGGTTAAAAATTTATGCTCAAGGTTTCACCTTATTCTTGTTTAACAATGACCTATGTCTAGATTTGCTGAATAAGAGAAGCAATGCAGACTAAATTCAGCCTTTCTTAATTGAATTGGGAGCCAAGAAATGCAGCTTAGGCAATAAAGGCTTGAGCTAAGTTTGTTGAACGCAGCTGCCTTTTGAAGTAAAAAGTGCTTTTTACATCAGTGCTCTATGGAAAAGTGTAACAAGATTTTCCAATGGATGCTTTTTTAAAAATTAAGATTTTTCTATAAAGGGCCAAATGTCAGGAGCACCAATTAAAGAAATCTGGCCAAATACAGATCCTTCCTCCACTGAAAGGGGCAGATTTAAACTAATACAGTGATTCTGGGTAGTTTACAATATGATAGGAATGTTAGAAAGATTTTAGCAACCAAGTCATATGGCAACTTTAAGTCCAACAGATTTCATGGGCTAAAGCTTACCCAATCCAAACAAGTGATTTCTTATATGTGAAACATTATGATATCATATATTTATAATTGCCATGGGACTGCTGGCCCCCCCAATATACTAACATTGTTAAGCTTAAAAAACCTGCCATCTTTTTCAAGATCAAGTGAGCTCATATAAGGTTTACATGCAGTGTCATATTAGCAATGGCAATCTTCTGGAAGCAATTCCTACTCGGTGTCTAACTTGTTCAAATTTCAGGATGAGATTCTGTAGTCAGCTGGTGTACAGCTGAATATACTGCCAATATAACTCTAATACTATGAATACCTTGCTATTACCACCAATTATCAAGGTTGCTTTTAAAATGTCTGTTGGCTTCCAAGCAATTGGCTACATGATTAACAACGAGTAATTCCATCTAGCTCACTAGCAGAATATGATTTTGCTTTGAAAGCTGCAAGGATTATTTAGTCAACTTCTATTGTGAGCTTAAGGTTTATATTATAATTTAAGAATGATACTTATACCTAATTACCTGAAAGTACTTTCCACAATAATAAGCCTGGGTAGACACATAAAACCAGTTTTAAGGAAAATAAAATCTCATTTTTTCTTTATTTTAAATATGAATCCTAGTAGTTATTCATGTATATTCAATTTATATATTTGAAAAAACAATACTGAAATAGGGAGAAAAATAATGTCACAATATCTATTTTACTTTGTCATTTTAATGAGAAAGTTTATCAAGAGCAAAACATGTGTTACGTATGTCCCTTAAGCAAGGAACAAATAGATTTTCAAAGTGAAAAACCTAACATTTTAAGCAAATAGAAATCAAGTGGCTCTCATTTTTCTACTACAGCATGTGCAACTTTTCTTTTGCAAATTAAACTTTTGAAAATCTACTTCTAATTATTCAGCCCAAGGAAATCAAGAGTCAGTTGCTTTGTTTTAAATCACAAAACATTCTAACCAACACCAATAACCAGAGTACTATAAATCGTTTGAAAAGGCCCACAGTAATGAGGTTAAAGACTCAGAGTGAACACTACTTATTAAAAATAAAACGACATCTAATGAACTGCTGAGAGCTTAAAGTTCTGTAGCAACAGAATGCCACTTTTACTGAACCAGACTCAAATACCTGTATGTAAATATCCATCTACAAATACATGCTTATCTTTCCAAACCATAAAACTTCATTGATGAGCTAGAACCGCCTTCATTTGTCTCCCTGAGACTGCCATGAACCAACATAAGCTAGGTTCAAACGAGGGAACAAAATTAACAAGACTTTGTCTACTTTTGGTTCAAAAGCCACCACGCTGGTGCCTGAAAGAGGAACATTCACATATATCCCAACCTGAGGACAAAGGCGCCACAGAACAAGAGCTCACGGACACGTTGGTAAGGCCTCACCTCTGGGTCCTGTAATGACAGGTCGATGATGCTGGGTGAATGCCGTTCCAAGGGAGGAGGTCTGTGAAGGCGAGGGACTGCTGAAACCAGACTTCTCTGACTTCTTTAATGTAGTTGGCGATGGCATTCCTGGCAAGAATGATTGATACGTGCAATTTAATAATGCTAGCTCACAGAAAAAATGCCTATGCATTTGGAAACTGGGTGCGAAAGCAAATAGATAAACTTAAAGGACAAATTAAACTGCATACAACAGCAAGTTTACTTTTATTTATGACTGTCTTTGGGAACAATGGGCGGCTACTGCCGAGGTAAAGAAAGGCACATTAAAATGCAGCCGCATTTTTCTTGTTAGATCTCAGAGGGCAGGAACTGGCACCTCATTCATTATCACTCTTATCAAGTTCCATCAATAAGTGCTACTTGGAAATGTATTTGTGTTTGCAAGGGATTGGTCTATCGGTTCGTTCTCTCTAGTTTATGAACAGGTATTAAAAATGTCTCAAGGAAGTCAACAGAGTTCAGTGATTTGGAACCTCAATGATTGGACTGTGAGAATATGTAACTCTTCTCTCTCAAGTTCCTGCTTGTTTCATAGTCTCTGACTATTTGGACTAGTTTACATACTAGTCAGTCAACAAAATGAAGGCTGCAGGGTTCTGTAAAAAAACCTATTTCTGTAATTAGGAACATTTTGTGGGGGGAAATAATATTTCTGAATTTTTCTTTTCATTCCCAACAACTATGGTCAACTAAGCTTCATTCCCCCATATCTGAGGGTACTGGATTAAGAAAGGCTGACATGCATGACTGGTTAAAAGGCCGTTTCTCAAAGCAATTTACCATGCGGCAATTTGAACATTGTTATAGGTGAGCATGTTTATATCTATGTATGCTTTCTGCTTCTACTTAGTGTTGACTTCTGAAGAAAAAATCCTTATTGGAAAACAAGCTTTCTAAGATACTGAGAACCTTTTAACACCACTTGAAAAACATCAGCTTTACTATTATCAGAACCATATGATGATGCCTTATACCAAGCCTGTTTGTCCATCTACTCCAATATTTTCTGCGTGGACTGACAAGGGCTCACTCTTCTGCTAACTTTACCAGAGCATTGTGAGAAATCACTGGAGGGAAAGGAGAACCAGTAAGACAGCCTCCCCCACTGCCCTTCTTGCTCATGGAACTTCTTTGTATGGAGCAAATCTGTTCAGGAAATAGTCAGCATGAAAAAGTAACATTAATCTTTACTTTGAAATGCTGTATATAGTAACTTTACTGCATGAGAGACAGATACAGAGATACACACAAAGTGTAAAGATGCAGACCTAAAATTTAATGAAGCACGGGACACAAAGGAGCGGTTAAGTCAGAATAAAACACAGGTTCTTAGTTTTTCATGTCTGTCTGTCTGTCTGTCTGCCTGACAGTGCATCACCAATTTCTAGACTATTCAAATTCCCCAAAATAATTTTGGATGGCTTCGTAAATGTAACAACAGAGAAGATCACACACCCTGCCCCAATCACTCCAAAAGAGGAATGGGTGGCGGGGAGAGAACAGCCTCTCTCTTCACCCCCAATCAGGAGGAATCGACCATCTAGATTGGCCTGAGGGAGGGGGTATATTTTTAGGGCTTACTTTAAAGTAGATATGGTGAAGGCTGAACTGATATTTGTAGAGAAGCCATTTCAGAGGACAGGCATTGTCACAGGGAAAGGCTACTTTTGGCTCCTTCCAGATGAAATTGTTTAATTGTCAGGACCCAAAGCAAGGCTCTTTGATCATATAGAACAGGCAGATACTGTAGAAGACAGATATCTCTCGAGTACCTAGGTTCTAGGCCACTCAACCCAGCATCAGGTAGATCCAAAATATTGACAACCCCCGCCGTGTTCTGCTGGTATACATTATAAGGTCCTTTTAGTGGAGTTAAGCCATTAAAAACTCACTGAACTTAACAGTGCTTTATTTCTAAATAGACATGCATATGAGTTCACTTTAATGTCAGAAAAGTTACTTTCCTGTTCAAGGAGGTATAATCTTAGAAATAAATGTTCTTAATAATGCAGTCTTAATATGATTGTAAATGACTATATTAGTTCAACTGAACTCAATATAATTAAGCTAGAAGTTAAATTTTGAATTACAGAAGTATGAGAATTACTCTTTATAGTGTAAATAATGATTTGTTGGTGATGAGAAGCCCCTAAACTGCTATCTTATGGGCAGAAAAACAACTTCAAAACAATGGCATCTGCTTCTGAGAAAGCAATTTCCCACTGCTTTATTATAAGCTCGTAGATACCTATCAACACAGTGCTTTATCTCATAGAATTTTATAAGAAGTACTGAGTTAATATATGTGAAGTCCTAAGGAAATGCATACAAAGTATCAAATGCTAAATTGTCAGTTTACTGCCTGTTTACTGTTCTTATCCATAATCAACTTAACCTCTTGAAAGGGCATTTAGCATAAATCGCTGACTTCCTAGCAAACACAAATCTCCTTCAAGCTGGACTCAACATCTGAAGACCACATGGACACATCCATGTAGTTTTCTTGACAGCAATATACAAGGGATTTGTCACTGCCTTTTTAAAGAAAGTTGCTTGACTTTCCAGTCTACCTTACAGAGATGGTATTTTCTAGTAAGCTTCCATTCTAATAACAACCAGGCACAATCTTAGTTAGCTTCAGAACTGACACACAGTTGGCCAGGTATTCTTATCTACTTTTGTGAATAACTTGCTTGGTGTAGCAAACCAACGATTCCATTCATTTAAAAAATATATATAAATAGCATGGGTTTACAAAAAATATGCATATTACATTAGCAGACCCACAAAATATATTATTGTTATGGCTGACTGTACAGTCACTCAGATGTTTAGACTGGATATGGCATTTCTATCCACCTGTCAAGTCCTTCCCAAGGACCTAGTATAGGCAGATGTTGTTGTTTGATAGTGTTAAATGTATTGTCGCAGGATGTAAACCGTCCCAAGTAAAACTGCCTTTTGTAATTGACTGATGATGATTTTAGCAATGCTGATATGGTGGTGCTTCAAATGTTTTGGGACTGCACCCACGGCATCTATTACTACTGACACTATATTTGCTTCCTTTTGCCACAGTCATTCTACTTCTATCTGCAGATTTTTGTATTTTGTGGGTGTTTCCAGTTCTTTGTCTTCTCTCTGCTATCTCCAAGTACTGCCACATCCACTATCCAGATTTTCTTGAGGTTCTTATTTACAATTAAGTCTGGGGTGTTGTGTGGCAAGTGCTTGAGTTTGAACTTTGAAGTCTCAGAGCACTTTAGTGTCTCCATTTTCTATTACTTTGTCTATTTGTCTATTTTGTGATCCTACCAGATCTTGCTTGCAGGCAAATGGCATTACTTGCAGATCTTTCAATGCACCATTGTTGCTACTTTGTCATGGTGTTGCTTGTAGTCAGTCTGCATGCAAGAATGAAAGCTTTAAGAATAATCTTAAAGCATCTTGCAGCAGCTAACTAGATGGTACAGTGTTTCTTCAGCTTTTTTGTATAGGAAGAATTTGTTTTTTGTTGCTGTCTTTTTGATATTGGCGTTGTATGAATTTGTTTCTAAGACTTGCTCTTATGTAGTCAGAATTAAAAATGAGGACCCAGAGTGTTGGGACCGATATGCTAACTCTGCAAACTGCTTAGAGAATGCTGTAAAGCACTATGAAGAGGTACGCAAGTTTATGTGCTATTGCTATTATCTCCTCTTTCTCCTTCTTTAATTTGCCTACTCTTAGCCATTGTCAGGTCTTGTTGCTATCTCCTTTGCCTGCTATTGTAGTAATATAGCAACACTTTGCCTTGCTACATCTCTGTTCTATTCTTTATTTGGTCTTTTTGGTAAAACAGTTTGGTATTTCTGGCACTCACTAAGCCTTCCTGGTATCCTAGCTTCAGTGCATCTTCACTGTCCTTTATAGGTTCTTCCAATACCTGATATTCCATATAATATTATTCCAATATTATTATTATTATTATTATTATTATTATTATTATTATTATTATGGTTCATTGCACATTATTTTTATTTTGGGGTGATTTGTGGTCAGTCATCTCCTCTCT
>JANHFO010001779.1:30382-44315 GCA_032468095.1 Pareas carinatus
TGTGTATAAAAAAATAAGGAACATTATGTTCATTGCTTTCAGCTGGCTAACAAACAAGCAAACAAATAAATAAAATAATCTTATTTTGTCTTTTTGTGTACTGCACAACTCAATAGGTACAAAACAATAAGCCTAATGCATCCCTTTTAGTATAATATTCTGCTTGAAAATGAAATGACATGGCTTAGTAAAATACAGATGAGAACCTGCATGCAAGAATGAAAGCTTTAAGAATAATCTAAAATAAATGTTATTCTTCTAAAGTTATTCCAGACATTTGATAATGTCCTTTGTGAGAAATGGCTACATTTATAATTAGAAAAACACAAAATCCAGCGGCTATTTTAGTTCCCTGTGTTTTGTTAAGTTTGCTGATATTTCTAAGCGTGGTCTCTTTCTTTTATTCATTTTGTTAATTTAAATCAGCATCTGATTTACTTTCCTAGTTCACCCCCAATTAAACATACTTCTATCTGGGACAAACACTGTACACAAAACATGCACTAGAACTAAGACCTCGAAATCGGACTATTTAAAAAATGAGTAATTTGAAGAGAGTTAAAAAGTGCAAAGTTCCACTGCCACAAAAGGGATTTTGACAGTCTATGAAAGGACTACGTGATGAAAGTAGAGTAACAAAATAAAATAAAATTAATATGCCATGTAGTAGTGCTGTTTACAGATTATTGATCTACTAGGCTATAGATCTGAAGCAGCTTGAGAGAAGCCCCTTTTAGGCCATAGGAAAAAAAACCGCTTGCAGATCGGATGGAGGTATATCCTCAAACCTTGCCCTCTCCTTGGGATGAATAAGGCCTTACGTGAGGTATGAGTGCATGTGACTCAATGCATTAGCAGCCTTTGTAAAATGAGATTAGAAATAGAAAGGACTAGGTGGACATGATAGCAGTATTCCAGTATTTCGGAGGCTGCCACAAAGAGGAATTTATTTTCCAAAGCACCAGAGGACAGGATAAGAAATAATGGAGGGAAACTAATCAAGGTGAGAAGCAACTGGAATTAAGGAGAAACCTCCTAACAGTGAGGACAATTAACCAGTGGAACAGCTTGCCTTCAGAAGTTGTGAGTGCTTCAGCACTGGAGGTTTTTAAGAAGAGACTGGGCAGTCACTTGTCTGAAATGGTATACAGGTTCTCCTGATTGAGCAAGAGGGTGGATTAGAAGGCCTCCAAAGTCCCTTCCAGTTCTATGCTGATTGATTGATTGATTTGAGATTATGAGGATGACTGTAATTGTATTTGGCCAGATGCTTTCTTAAATTCACATGAAAAAAATCATGGGTGATGAGACCAGATTGGATTTGGAATCCGCATTTCCAAGCAAAGGTACTGAAGGCCAAAGATATAAGATAATTTAGGGGTAATAAGTGTTCTATCAGTTACTTTGAATTAATTAGATCATGTTACTTTTCCTTTTAACGCTTTTTGATTATAACACTTTGTAGAACAATTATATATGAGATTCTTATAGGAGTAACATAACAGTGTTGCAAAGACTTAGAATGTAACTCTGCATTAAAGCAGTTCACTGTAAGCGTTGCTTATATTGTGCCATCCAAATTGTTTACTTAAATTTGACTCCTAAAGTTATTCCTGAACTTTGTGCAGGATAATCTGTATTTGTCTCCAACAAGTATGAATCATTTTTGATACTGAGTCTTGTGCCACAAATTAATAATTAATTTCTCAAAATTGGATGGCTGTGAGTAAACAGACTTTTATATATTTCTGAATTGTTACAACATAGTTCCATGCTCATCATCTGACTTGAATTTAACTAATAGTAACTAAAGTTACACAGATAAATATTTATGATCAGTACTGTCTAGCATGCTTTCAACAGAAAGAAAATATTCATTATAAAATAGAAATGTAGCCTAGCCTATCATAATAATGATGCTATCTTAATTATACAGGGAGCATCCATTTCCTGTGTTTTGCTGATGGCAGTGGAACTGGAAGATGACAACTTCTCTTTCTAGATGTTCTGGTGGTTTAGGATATAATCTGGAACAATTTTTGTTTTCTGTGAGGGACTTAAATGGGAAAGTGAGAAGGTGACCATGGGCACCAGAATTTTTACCTGCTTGTACTAAGGGGAAAAAACTAAGTACAATAAAAAAGGAAAATACACTTGCCAAAATAAAGTTGTTTTAATGACTATTTTGGCAAAATCTCTCAGTTATCAGATGAACTTTAATGCCTTCTATTTATGCAGCATAGTTACAATTTTTCAAATACATGTGCAACACCAAGTTGGAGTGGAGAGCTGTTTTTATACATTCCTGGTTTCAATCTTAAGTTGATAAAGTATCTTTATCACCATTATCTGTCATGTAAACATTATAAAAATAATGCAACAAAAATCCATTTTCACAGTCTATTGCATAATTATTGATGTACCGAATAAACCAACATTTCTTAATTTCTCATCTATTATGTCTATGTTTTTCCACTAGTTAACAACTATCAAAGCACTGGCTCCAATATAAATTAAGACCTAAGAATGAAGATTTAATTATTTTAACAAAAATCAATATAAAACTAAATAGTTTCAAACTTGGCAATTACAAATGAGTTAAAAGGGGTCCTTGCTGCCAAACTAGGTGACATCATTACTGCCGTTGCTCAGAGAGCACCAGAGATCTCTCAATTCAACCCTTATCTGCATTATGAATTCTTAAAAGAGCAATAAAACTAACATTAAACTTTTTCTAAAGTAAAAGTGAGTATTAGCATCTGAATTTTGAAGTCATAGCATTCTTACTAATTATCTCTTCCTATATAGTACCAAGATTTTGGGTAGACTCTTGCCATAAGGTATGTTGGCTATGGTGATGGGAGGCAATTCCGTAGCATTTAAAGGGCATCAGTTTGTTTCTTCCTGCTAGGCATCACCAGACATTATGAAATTATTTTCATTAATTGAAAGTTTACTCTTCTTATATTTACAGTTGGTGCATTTCCTGTAATTAGTACTAAATCACAGAATACTAGCTTTCTGTTGTCATTATCAAGATCTCCTTAGTCTTAATGCCTTAAAGCCCCATGTCAGGAGTACAAAAATAGGAACCCAATATCATTTCATTTGCAATACCCAGAGTGGGAGGGGTCAAATATCTGAGAAATTAAGAAGCAAAATATACTGCTTAAAATTCTTCAAATAGATCCTGATTTCACACACACACATTTCTGAGATGCTGTGCAAAGGCTGGGGTGGCCTTTCAAGCTATAGAAGGTGAACATTCCTGCCCTATGTGATGACTTATTATGAAGACTTCAAAAGCTAATAAGTCGAATGACTTATTATGAAGACTTCAAAAGCTAGTTTTTTGGAGGTAAAATTATGCTGTGAAAGTCAGATACACAGTGGGAACAAATCAGAGGTAAGTCAGGCTTTAAAAAAAGGAAATTCATTCACAGAGCTATGAAAAGAAGAAAGTTTTGTAACTCATTGACCAATGATAAATTTACAGCTGTTATCATCGCCCATTATGAAAACTGATGAATTGCAAAATGATTGATAATCTGAACAAAGGTATGAAGATCATCATCAATTGAATAATAAAACAACCATGTCTTTTTCTGAAAGCACTTGCACTTGGCTATCTAGCAACCTGCCTCTGGTTTTCTCAGCATTTGTGGGGGAAAGAGCAGCGAAGTAGCTATGGTGCCCATTAAGGCCAAAAGATCAAGAAGCAGCCTCCAGAACAAATGCACAAGCAGCTGCTTAATGATTCCAGAAGAGGTGCTTTAAATGTTCTCCTGCATGTTCCCAATCACCTATTTTAAAAGAGTTACACAGTATGTGTGGATGTCTATGTATGCATATGTTTGTGTGTGCCTTGACATAAGTCTATATGTATGGACTAATAACCTCACTTTATTAGAGACTAATACATTTCCAGGAAAATAACTTTTACCACTACAAATATACACTCACTCTTGAAAAATATGAAGCTGTAAACATAAACTGAGTTCAAAATAAATTTCATCAGAACAAGGGTATATTCGGTAGTGACTTGATGTAGAAACTTGGAGAAAAAGTAAGAGAAAGAAAAGAATGATCATTTTATAAGAGAATCATAAAACTGAATCTTCCTCAATCCAAGAATCACCAAAAGGACATTTTTTCTCCAAACACATCGGATTTAATGACCATATTAAAACCATCTAATTAAGCCCTTTAATATGGATCTACTTTAATGCATCATAAATCAATGTGTTTAAATTAGACATACGGGTCCCAGATTTCTATAACCATCGCAGCGCCGTATTTCTTTGATAAGAGTTATTTCCTTCTATTTACTGGAACCCAGTTCTATGTTGCTGGATTCTTTAAGAGCAAAAAGTTCTTTAGATTTTCATCCTCTCAGTCTATCTTCTGTATGGAGCAAGTCCAACTGGTAAACAGCATCTAGCTGAAAACCATCACTTCCTCTGGCTGCTTTCCCACCTGTCCATTCTTCCTGTGAATGCATTCAACTAAGCAATCATGTCCAAATTATTTCATGCTCTTGAATGGTGTTGGTTATGCTTTTTCCTCCTGATGCTACTGCCTGCTCTGCTTTTCTAAAATATCTGCCCACCCAGTGAATTTCTTCTTAATGGATCATTGAAATTGCCTTCCTCAACTATCAAGTGTATTATCTGTGGAGTTTTTGAAATTGTAATAATATGTGCTGGAATGCTGGCAGACTTTGAAAAAGAAACCCCAACCTTCAAAAATAAAAGACAGCACCCAAAACTTGATTCTGTGACAATGTAAATGTTTGTGAAAACGTATTTTATAAATTCTACAATATCCAGAATACTTAAAACTACAGACTTAAAAGGATGTTTTAAGTGGATGTATTACAAAGATGTCTCAGCAGATGACAAATATCTGGTTCAAAAGCTCCCTAGGGATAGGCCTATTACAGCTAAGATGGCAGATCTCCATTGAATACCTGGGTTACAGACTAAACTGAGGGGTTCAAATAATATCCCAAAAGAAGACAAAGGCAAACAATTTCCATAGTGCTGCCAAGAAAATAACATGGATGTGTCTAAGAAGTCAGGGAAAGAATTTACTTTTTTATTGTGAAAGACATACATAGTCCATGGAAAAAAAATATGACCATCATAACGTGTGTTTAAGTAACAAGAAAAGTTTAAGTAAAAAGAAAAATAATGATATATAGTTATGATAATTGACATATAATACATTCAAATACTTTAAGGTGAACTGAACTTTTCAAAGTCAGCAAGATATAAAAAATAAGAATTTAAGTAACAGAATATAGAAAAAAAATTCTTGTCAAGAAGATGAAAAACCATAATGCACAGGTAGCCCTTGACTTTGACTACAACCATTTGTTTAGTGCCCGTTTGGAATTACAATGGCACAAACCTGACTTAAGACCAGTCTTAAGACTGACTTAAGACCAGTCTTCATTTTTAAAACTATCACAGCATCTCCATGGTTTTGTGATCAAAATTCGGGGGCTTGGCAACCATCACGTATTTACACTGGTTGCACATTCTGATGTCATATGACTGCCATTTGCAATCTTCCCAGCTGGCTTCCAACAAAGAAAGTTAATGGGGAAGCCAGATTTGCTTAATGATCACACAATTTGCTTAACAACTGCAGTGATTTTCCATCAAAAAGGTGCTAAAATTGTTTTTATTTTTGCTAGTTTTATGCCCCCTCAGTCAC
The DNA here is from genome assembly GCA_032468095.1 of Pareas carinatus. NCBI lineage: Eukaryota > Metazoa > Chordata > Lepidosauria > Squamata > Pareidae > Pareas > Pareas carinatus. The sequence continues at coordinate 36,104 of JANHFO010001779.1, forward strand.
TCATCCAATGAGATGGGCAGCCATACAAATTGGCTAAACAAACTAACTAACAAATTCTTATGCGCTTAACATGACTTTACCTATCTTGATAATTTTTAGCTGGATTTACTGGCTTTACTTTAATAATGTTTCTCACAATACCTGCCATAGTTGTTCACAAATGAATCACTCCTATTTTTAAGATATTTATACTTTATTTTTTATTTTATTTTTATTTTTCAAAATTTGTATCCCGCCCTTCTCCTGAAGGACCCAGGGTGGTGCACAGTCATCTAAAAACATATGATACAATATTAAAATAAATTTAAAATATATTATACCTAGGCTGCTTTCTAATCATTAAGAACTCTAAAATTTAAAACCAACTAAAACCAACTAACCTCCCACCCCCGAAACATCTAAAAACCCCTAGGGAATCAGGACTGCATAAATGACTCTCCTGCTCGATCCACTGTGGAAACCAACCTGAAGGGGATATTCCTACAAGGTGCCCTGTACATTTACAGAGGGATGTAGGCAAAGAGATAAATATTGTTCCAAATTAATGGTGGTATTTCCCCATCCCACTTATTTATATATCACAGTGCTTGCATACTGCCCCAATCAGGTCACAGAATTGTTTAAAGATTAAATTTACAAGTTCAATCAATTGTCACGATGTAAAAAACAAAAGAAAAAAGAACAATGTCAATTCTAACAAATAATCCAGGCTCTTCTACATGTATGCTTCTGCAGCCTTTACAAAAGCTTAAAAGTGCAATTGCAAACTGCAATCACTTTAAAGCAAAATTTGGAAGGTTATCAAAATGCTTTGTAGAGGAGAGCAAGAATTCAATGAGCCCTCTTAAAATTGACGGAAGTGTACAGAATCTCAGAAAAAGTTATGTCAGCTAAAACCAAAGCTTAGACTAGTTAGCATTTGCACTGAAAACCTTACTATATAGGGAGGCATTTGATTTTTTACCTCTACTCTCCCTACTGTCCAACAAATAAACCAACCTCTCATGTACCAGTTACTTTAGGAAGCCTACTGATGTTTTAATTTGCAGCTTTCCCATCAAAGCCTTTGAGAAGGCAGTGCGATGTCAAACTAGACCTTAAATAATTATGCTTTTTAATCTTGTGTTTTAATTTTATGTTTTATTTGTGAAATGAATCTGCTGGGGCCCTTGCTCTGAAATGGGATATAAGGAAGGATTCCCCTTACACCATTTTCAAATGAGAAAAGAAAAAACTACTTGTCCAGGTTTTAAACTTAGCCCTTAGATCGAGAATGTAATTTCTTCATAAAAATTGCTGCTGCATTCTGGAAAGGACAGGCTAAATTCTCTCTTAGAACACTTTTAAAGAAGTTCTGAAGAAAATGAAATTAGTCAAAACAGTCTCTCTTCTTTGAGAACAATTGTCTGGGCACAAATAATGTAATTTTTAAAAAGACAAGAGAGGTGTTATATATTCTGCTCCTGACCTTCCCACATGCCCTTAGATTTTAATCATTGTTTTTAGTTTATTTGTGTTTTAATGTAGTATATTTTTTATGACTGTAAGTTGCCCAGAGTTACGGTAACAAACAAACAAACAAATAAAAGTGTGGAGAAGAAAGTTAATCTCTTTCTCTGTAGCTGAACCTTAATTTGGGTTCCCCTCACAATAAGTAGGATGATTAAACATATATACTACATTCAGCTATAAATATGCATTTTCTTGAGTCTCATAACTAAATTATTTTTAAAAAATTATCAGAATCTCCCACAGCCGCCTGAGAAAAGCAGGAATGTGGAAAATAAGAATTCATGTTATATATCTCAAATAGCAAGGAAATTTTATCATCCAAACTATGACTGTCATTACATTGCGTATGTTATCTCCACAAAATAGCACAAAGGCATATTGAGAAGAAACTCTTTTCTGTAAAACTGAGCTTTTCCTCCTGATTAATGCTGGTACAACAAAGGAGACACTGTCTGTCTAATTACGTTAAATACTTATCTTTGGGGATTAGCAGGGTGTTTCTGCTCAGTGTCACTCTTCCTGACAACCTAATGATAGATCTGTTTACTTAAGAAAGCAATTAGTAAAATTTTTTACTGTTTTCTTAACTGCCTTCATATCATGAAAATATTTGATTAACACTTTCTAGCTTATCTTACAGTGAGAACAACACATTCCACATAGTTTGTGCTCTTTCTTCAAAGCACCACAAATGCAGTTTGGCGTTATCTTACAACGCCCTCACATTCCACCTTTAAAAAGTTCAACAAAATGGATGCTGTGTGAAAAAAATGATTTCAACAGAGTTCTTCTTCGCCATTACAGAACTATTAAAATGAACTGTAAAAATGAATTCAGCCTATTTGCCCCAAAATGACTCTCTGTATCCATGTTCCGTCAGTCAGCAAGCTATATTTCCAAGCACAGGCAGAGCAATCACAAAATGGCACAAATTCAAAAAGAGATACTTTATCAGTTAAATGAGATAAAATTCTTGCTGGAAAATAGAAGCTGGAGATGGTTTTGAAGGAGACTTGATTCACTTCAGAACTTTCTTTTATGAACTTAGACTACAGAAAGAAAATTTCCCTTTTTATTGATTCATCTTTTGTATACTTGACAGAACTCCGAACAACATCTATGGTTTGGATTTCTTAAGTTTTAAAAATTTATTTTTAACGAAAAATGTTGCTATTTAGCTTTTGTGATTTATTAGCCTCATCGGATATGTATTGAAATGGGCTGAAAAAAATGTTTCAGCAAAACATAGAAGGAAAATAATGTTAGAATAAAATAAACACTTGGATATATGAAAATGCTAAAAAATCGGATTTATAATGAGATGACCCCACAGAGGAAAAAATGTAATCCATTGACAGAATCTGTTCATCTGCTCATTTCTGTTTATTGTCAATGAAGAGCTAATCTTGTTTAGCAGACCCAAATTAAACATATGATGGCATGAGTAACCATCAACAGTCTCTACAAGAAAACCTATAAAACCAATGACTGAACCTGGAAGATCAAATTTAGCACCCTGAAGTGTTGTGAAGGACAGGCAAGAAATTATTTCAGACCATGGATGCAACATTTATTAGGAACTTATTAACCAAAATTAAGGAGGTGCTTCAATTATGCTTCGCTCATGAACTTTTCAAAGAGTTATGAAGAGTATCTGCAATGCAGGGTGCCAACGTGGGAGTGGCAAGGGCAGCAGCCACTGCAAAATCAGGATCGCATCAAGCAGAGGCCACTGTTCTTTTGTTAAATCTGCACTTAACATAGAAGAGGCTTTAGCCGGAACTCAAAACTTTCCTTGATGCTTTCACAGCCTAAAATTGAACTTGCTGCAGACCCAGCATGGTTTCAATACACCACTGGTCCTTGCAAGTTGTCTTTCAAAAGACACAAGATAAGAATTTTGCAAAGCAAAATATGGTTATAGAATTCAACACAATCAAGTCAGATAAATAGTAGCAAAAGAACTGAATATGTCCCAGAACAAAATTTGAAAAAAAGAAAAAAACACCTCCAAAAATTAGAATTGAAACGGGGAGGGGGGTACAAAACTCTGCAATAGATTTGTGCATCTTGTGTGTAGCTGACATGGAACTGAATGTTTAAGCTTAAATAATTAGTAATGTTGATCAGAATTTTTCATAAACACCTCAGAAAAGATGTCATACCTTGTTAAAGAGTACCCTGGTCACAAAGAGAAATACTGTAGAAAATATTTGTTGCAAATATATCATCCTTCATCCACCTTCCTCTTCATTCCAATTTTTTCTATCTTCCTTTCCTTTTCTAGTTTCTGCACAACCATGAAACTCTCAGAAATCTTTCCTCTAAATATGCTTTCTTTAAAAAACAAAATAAAAACTTCATCTGTTGCTTGGCTTATTCAAAGTCATACAGGCACAGTTTTGAGAAGGAGATCAAATCTGGCTAGGGCAACATATGCTTTACTTATATACTGTATATTTTGATGACTGTAATGTTATCTACTTGGCAACACCTTTGAGAAGTGTTCGGGAAATATTCAGAAATTCTAATCAAATTTGAAGACACTTTTCTGTATAAGTGAGCGATTTTTTTTACTGATATGACGTACTTTAATTTATTTTTTATGTTTAAATAATGACACTGTACAAATACTTCAGACTGTACTTTATTGCAAACCAAAACAACTAGAGACAAAGATAGTTTCTTCCCCCATGCCATCAACCTGCTAAACAACTAACTTCATAACACTGATAAAATACCTAATATATCATTATATTAGAAATATATCATTATTATCCATCTCATCTTTCCTATTACTTACTACCTATTTATTTGTATGACAATAACTGCTGCTTACATATGATAGTTGCTTAAAATGTATGATAGTGTCCTTTAGTATCCTAGTTTGACTTGTAGAGTGATTGCTAGTATTCTATGACTGTTCAAACCTATAAAAAAATTGTACGGCACGATGAAATGCTTTGTGACATGATGATTGTACTTCACAACAGGATGACATGATGAATATACTTTATGATTATAAATCCACCTAATATGTACACGGCATGATGAATGTACTTTATGATAATGAATGTATCATAGGATTCTAACCATTGTTTGTCAATTATAGCCTTATGATTGTAACCATAGTTTGTCAACTGTAGCCTGTATGAAAGTATTGAGCATTTACACCAGAGAAAAATTCCTTGTGTTCAATCAATCAATCAATCAATCAATCAAAATAAAATAATGGCTACAGCCTCCAAAGGCTTCCAGTTCAGATACATAATTCATATATATAATATACATTGCCATAGGTTCAAGCATGTAATCCACATTCACAAAAGGGAGGTGTGATTTGTCACTACTGTATCCACAAAGTACAGGGTCAAATTGGTCTCAGCTCTTTTTTGCAGGAACAAGTTTTTTTTTTAAAAAGGGCAGAAGTTATGGGATCGGTAAGAAAGTGGGGTTTAACACAATTCTCCATAGACTCTGATTAATGACTGGGAATTTCTAAAAGCTAGAACATTTTAGGTCAGGAGTGGGAACCTATAGCCTCTTTATGACTACAGACATCAACTCCCAGAATTCCTGAGACAACATGACTGGCTCTGAGTTGAAATTCATAGGTCATAAATGGGCTATAGTTACCCAACCTGGTCTAGGTCAACTAAAGCAAGGGGAATATCTGTTTCAAGAGTCTCCCATCTCTGTAGAAATAGGTAAAAACATTCAGATAGTGAACATGTGCTATTTCTCTGTGATGTGTAAGTTAAGTCTAATTATCTTTTATTTCTTTGTACAAGGTGGTGAACTGTGTACGATTTCAGCTTTTACTCGGGTTGGGATGAAGATATTACTTTTATTTATAAATGTATTATAGTCCTTAACCTCACATTCTAACATATGCCAATAGGAGAATAGATCATTTGTATTGACTAAAGTGACCCTTTGGTCTACCTGAAGCAATAGTTTCTTTGAGAAACTATTTTGAAATTGCTTTCCCGCCCCCTTTGAAATTATCATGAATATCTGCATTGTAATAAGTTTTAAAAGGTTTTGAAAACTTTTACATAGTTTGCTTTTTTAATCTTTTCTCTTTTTAAATAACATTTGATTTTGCTTATCTCTGGTGAAACTTGACTATTTCTCAAAGAGGTGAGAAAGAGATGAATCATGGTCACATGGCTTCACACTGCATAGGCCGAGCTGTGTACCCTTGAAATTACTTCTATTTTGGCATTTCCCCCTTTCATCCTCTAGAAAGAGGGTGCTGGTGGTGAGGATCTTGTCTGACACGTATCAGAAGCCGAGGGGGAGACAGGGACACCAGGTGAGGCCCTTCTGGATTTCAGTAGATACTCACTTAGTGATTTCAGTAGAAACTATGAAGCTGCTACTTCAGAGCAGGAAGTAAGGCTTGGAACTAAAGACCCAATGAGTTTTTGGAAGAGAATTTCACTACAATTGCTAAACACAATTTATAATTTGAATGTAAGTTCAGTAAATTTCTCAACTGTAAAAACCTGAGATAACTTCGGGTGATATAATGGTTGGAGCAGGAATGAAAGACAGGAACTAGAGATATTACAGTAGTCTTTTCCCTCAGTCAATATCAGAAAATGTCTCTGAAAGACTAAACAGGATGCAAAAATAACAACAGAAGAAGACTCGCCCAAAATCTGTTCTAACAAACCTGCTACTTTCCCAAGACAACTTCAGATTTTAAATGCACCTTATACTGGATAAAAACAGGTTTCGCAATCCTAACTTTTATTCTGGGGCTTACCAAGATTGAAATGTTATATCCCCCTCCAAGTGTGTTTTCTTTCTGAGAATATGCTACCCTGTTTCCCCGAAAGTAAGACATCCTCCGAAAATAAGACCTACTTACAATTTTGCCTCTCACTGAAATAATAAGGCATCCCCCGAAAATAAGACCTCCCCAATAATAAGGCCTTGGACTTCGGTTCTGAGTGGCCTTGGTGGAAAAATAAGACATCCCCTGAAAATAAGACCTAGCACATCTTTGGGTGCAAAAATAAATATAAGACAGTGTCTTATTTTCGGGAAAACACGGTAGTTCCCTCTATTCCACATTGCTTTATCTTACTGAGAAGTAGTAGGTTGTGGTCTACTTTACCAAACCCCTTACTAAATTCTAAGTATACTATATCCATAGCATTTCCATGATCCACAACATTATTTATCAGAGAAGCATGGTCTGTTTTTAACAAATCCATACTGGTTTCTAATGATTACCTTGTGTATTTCCAGATGCTTACAAATTCACTGCTTATTATTTGCTATACAAATCTTTCAAGTGACTTAGTCCCCATATCACTAGTGTGATCCACTAAACAAAGTCCCACTTCTCTTTAGCTCATGGTAAGCTCCTCTTCACTTTCCCAGAATCCTCTGCTGCTATGCAAATGCTGACCATGACATCACAAAGGCTATCAGAATATTTGCTATAGGATATAATAACTGAAGATCAAAGCAGATAAGAGTTTGTTTCAACCTTCTCTTAGACTAAAGCAGAGCCATCTTGCCCCAATGGAATTGCCCCAATCCCACTTGCTCCAGCAGAAGAGCATTCTTTGGCATTCGGACTGCCAAAGAATTTCAGCTACCGTTTCCCCCAAAATAAGACCAGGTCTTATATTAATTTTTCCTCCGAAAGAAAGGGTTTATTTTCAGGTTAGGTCTTATTTTTGGGGAAATATGGTACTAAATGCGTGTCTGTCTGTCTGACAATCTTAATTGGGGCTTATTTTGGGGGTAGGGCTTATATTACGAGCATCCTGAAAAATCATGCCAGGGCTTATTTTCTGATTAAGTCTTATTTTCAGAGAAAGAGGGTAGTGGAATCCAGAAGAGCCTTTTCTGATGTGGCCCTCAACCCTGGAACATTCTTCCATCAGAAGAATGGAAGAAATTCTTCCTCTTGGTCTTCCAGAACAGCCTTAAAACTTCAATTGAGGGCCACATCAGAAAGAAGGAAGTGTTTGTAATAGCCAAAACTTCTCGGAACTGAGGAAAAATTAGTGCTTGGAAAAAATAAGCAATCAATGTGATTTTTAAGACAGCCTGATAACTTTTTTGACCACCTCTTCTGGGCACTCCTATTCCTTCCATTTGGAACCTGACTAAACCAGGACAAAGAAAGCTATACATGCAGGAGCTGACTTTGAAGTGATTAAAATAGGCCGGACCATTCTGGATGTGGCTTTGGGATTACATTCTAATATATTTCACGTTAAGTAAGAAGCACATATAGTTCTGTGTAGGTAAACACCAACCAAATAACAGATAAAAGAATGAATTTCGGACCTCGAATCTTTCTCCCCAGTTTCCCTGTAGAAAAGAAGTCCAAATCTTCCCCTCCCGTGCAGTCAGATTTGGTACAGTCAGTTCTCCCTCAGGATTCCACATGGCCATTCTATCTTCCCAAGTCAAAGCTTGAGTTTGTTTGTAAAAGTAAATCATTGATGTGCTTAAGACGGAAGGAAGCTATTAATACTTTTTTTTGGTTAAGAATTTTTATTATTTTCAACAACAAACAAAAACAAACATACAAAACAAAAAGCACAACATAATTTAATATTTCAATCAGCAGCAACTGGATAAACATGCTATCTATCATCCATCAGTACTTATTCAGTCTTGTTCATAAAATTTTACACCTACTCCTTCCATCTTTCATTAGACATTT
>JANHFO010001779.1:44415-56106 GCA_032468095.1 Pareas carinatus
TAAGACATCCCCTGAAAATAAGACCTAGCACATCTTTGGGTGCAAAAATAAATATAAGACAGTGTCTTATTTTCGGGGAAACACGGTAGTAATGAATAATTAGTTCTTATATGTGGAACCTTAAAATTAAATTCAGACCTCTTTCCATTATTATTATAGAGGAAACAACTATAAAAAGGCCATATGTTGTGGTAACGACTTCCACAGGTACAGGGAAGGACACAAGCTAAAACAAACATAGCAAAGGAATATTGAAAAGAAACTCATATTTAGAAAAAAGCCCAAGAGGATATACTGCATTGCCTAAGGGAAAAAAGATGCAATTTTCTGACAGTCCTTCTATCTATAACTTCTATGGTTTTAATGCAATAATGTCAATGAAACAGATGATTGTCACAGATAATGGTCACTGGCTGCTCCATAAATTGCAAAGAAAGAGAGACATATTGATCCAATGCTAAGCTTCTGTCATCGCATCTAGGTCTATAAGAATAAATGAAGGGTATTTAATTATTTTACTTAATGGCTCCAATGGAAAGCTTCATTGTCTCCAAGTACTACTATTGACCAGTTGCATTTATTGTAGTTTCATATTCATTAATAGATTTTTGTAGGCCATAGTCAGATGGGCATAACTGAAGTGAGGCTGTGTAAACTCTGAAAGTTTACAAAAGGCAACTACAATGATTCATTAGACTCAGTGAAATATTGTGTGCCTGAAAGTGGATGACAATTGATTCCAGTGGTTACCAATAGAACACAAAAATAAACGAACAAAAAAAAAACGATCATAGGATTTTGCTTCTTTAATCAGGAATATGCAGTAAATAATTGTTTTACATATGTGACTTGATGCCTACAGTTAGCAATGCTCTTGCAAATACCTCTTTTGGTACTTGGATGATTTCTTGTCCATCTAAATTTTAAAAAGATTATTTTAATTAAATAAAAACTACCAAGGGAACAATACAACATGTTTCACAAATATATTTGGACACCACGAATGCCTAGTAGGTAAATCATGGCGGGCTTACTGTTTTACTGGTAAATGTGCCTAGTAGTTCAGAAATAAATAAGTGGGAGAAAGTGCTTCACATAGTTGCAGGTTAGAAAGGACTTCTAGTCCAGATTCCTTGCCCGCGGAAAGAATTATCATCATCATCCCAGACAGAAAGCTGACAAATCTTTGCTTGAGAACCCTTAGAAATGACTCCAAGGAGAAGGCTGTTCTACTGTATAATAGCTATCACTGTCAGGAAACTCCTCCTTAATTTGAATTTGGATTTTTCTCTGTAAAGCTTCTACCTGCTGGTTCTTGCCTTGCCCTTGAACACCCTCTTGCCTGTAATAGCCTTTAAAATATTGTAAGACTTCCCTCAACTTTTTGTTCTTTGCGCTAAATATAGTTCCTTTGACATTTCTCCATGGATTTAGCTCCTATCTTGTCCATTTTGTACTCTGGCATCCAGAACTGGACACAATATCAAGGTGCACTTTCTGTCCAGTGCAGAATAGATCAGAATGTTATTTTTTGTGATCTTGATGCTATACCTCTGTTGATAAAGACTGAAGACCTTCTGTAATTCTATTATTCCAACAGACGTTTCCTATTTCTATGGTAAATGGTCTTTTAAAAACAATGTCATCTTCAGAAACTTTAAGATAAGTGGACATCTATTCTCAGAATTTCCCAGTTAGGCACAGATAATTCATTTACAAATGAAAGTTTGGCCGCAGGCTCTATAAAATGTTTGTGAATAGGTCCCGTGACAGAAAAAAGAAAAGAAAGACTATAAATGTACCAGAAAAGAGAATTTAACAGACAAAGTGTCAGATGGCAATAGCTGAAATTGTTGGTGCCGTTTTAGCAATACAAATAACAGCTGGATTGACTGTTGAGTATTTGTTTGCTTCCCCTTGTGTTCTGCTTACAAGGGCAGGCAAACAAATACTCAACATTAACAAAATACTTACAAATAAAGCACATATTGTACAGAATTCATTAATTCTTCAGTGTGCTTTTATCCGAAGGAACCTAAGCTGTATAGCTTTTTTCTTCCTATTTTAATTGCTTGGGAAAATTCAGAAACACACAACAGTGAAAAAAAGAATTGATTTTGAAAGAAACCTGATTAGGAATTGTAGAAGTTATAATTATGTATGTATGTATGTACGTACGTACGTACGTACGTATGTATGTATTTATTTGTATCCTACCTTTATTATTTTTTTATAAACAATATCAAACACATTTTCCTCTTCCTATTTTCCCACAAGAACCCTGTGAAGTGAATTGGGCTGACTGAGAATTGGCTTTCACAGCAAAGGCGGGCTAGAACTCACAGTCTCCCAGTTTCTAGGCTTGTGCCTTAACCACGAGACCAAACTATATAAAGAGGACATTGTATTTCCGTATATACGTATTTTAAATCTAGACTTTAAATTCAAGTTATCTCTCCCTCACTTTTAAAGATAACACTTTGTAGGAGTTGGGACATTTTTAGCACTGCTGCAGCACTTAAGAATATGATTTTCATTATGGTATCCTGGAATTCAATGCCATAACCATAAAATTAACTAAAGAATTGCATTAGTCATATTAAAAGTGAAACCTACTTACTCAAATATGCCAAAATATGTCATGTTATAACTTTCAATTTGCTGCTTTATGTTAAGATTGAAATATTTCCAACTGAAATGTTGGGAAATAAAGAACTCCTTCCCTGTTGCCTTAAGAATTTTCTGCAAAGTCTGACAGTTACCTGTTCATTAACTCATCCCAGCATATAATTTTCATACAAAGTCACCTGTACTTTATAGAGAGATTTAGTTTTCAAAAAGCTTATAACAGAAATTTATGAGCAGAAGATCTCTATTTTCCAAGAAAAGGTAATAAAGAAAGGAAAAGGACTTCTAAGATTCCCAGAACTTTATAAAACACATATAAGATTACCAGAAAAGTTATTTCAGAATGTCGTTTCAATGGATTTAGATATCTTCTCCTCGGATTAATTCAGACCAAAGCTTTATCCCACCATGGGCATTTGTCACAAACCATAATGAGAAAAAATTATGAACCATGCTCTGCAACATGATAAAACTAAGTCTGGCTTTTGAACATGAATTTTAATGTCAAAAAATAGTACACGAATCACCTGCTTTATGGTTTGTAATTGGCCACCTGCCTATGACTCCCAATTCCAAAACTGGTTGAAGAGTATGCATCTGAAGAAGGCAACTAGATTGAGCCTTGTGCAAAATTATCAAACAATTAAGCCTGTTTTTGAGGGGCAATAGTCTTTTTTATTGTGCCTAAACTATTTTAGGCATTGAAAAAATATTCACGTTAACTAAAAAGGGTGAGAGAATGTGTGTTTATTTTAAAATTAAATACCTGCTTAGGGTGTTTATTAAAATTTGGATGCAGGCCAGACAACTGTCAATTTTTAAGATGGCCACACATTAGTTAAGAACAGCAGGGCATCTTTAGTGGGTTAAAGAATGCAATTTTGGAGGAAAAAAAGAATGAAAAAAGGCAAAAGGCAACTTTTTTATATTATTCAACTTCACAGAGTGCATTTGACTATGGCAAATTAAAATAAAATGAACTTTGAAGCCAAGAGCTTTTAAGATGCATTCACAGCTATACAACTGATTATACTAATTTTTAAAATGAAGTCACCTACAGAATTGTAGTGCCGTGCAAAACATTCAAACCTAAAGCTGCATGGTTTTCTAACCAAGTACAGCAACTTCATTACCTCCTCTTGCTTTCCTTCCTCCTTAGCAAAAATTTACGTGGTGAAAGTGCTGAGATAAAATAACGGTAAGGCGGATACCACAAGAGATATTTGAAAAGCAGGAATAATTTACTTCTTGTCTGCTTAGTTTTACTTTGCAGAGTCTTCCTGTGTGAAAGGAAATTCATCATTTCTGGCAGACTCCAGCCATTCCAGGCCTGAGAACTCCCCAAGCACACTGGAGTGCAGGTAAATGGATGTGCATCTCCATGAGCACAATATTAGGAGCAAAGATTTAATGCGCTGTTTTGCTTGACTGAGCCACAAATCACAGAAACACAAAATCTGAAAGTCAGAAAAGAGTGGAATTCATCTAGTCCTACCCCCTGCTCAGTGCAAGAATCTTGCAATTAAGACAGTGTTATTATGAGACCGAATAAATTTAGAGCAACTGCCTTGGAACTAAAAAAGGAACAACATTCCCAAGACATATCCTGTGTGGATATCATTAAACTTGTCCATATTCTATATGGGATGATCTTTCTAAAGTTTATTCCAACACTTTCAACAATAAAGCATTAATTTAAGTCCACAGTTCTCACACTGTTTGTATGTGTGAAATGCTACATTATTATGCAGTACCGATAAAATTTAACACTACCAAGGGTTATTAACACAAAAGGCTTAAAACAGTCTTTCTCCCAATTTTTAAGTGGGAGAAAAATATCAAAATATATTTCTCCACTAGATGGAAAGCACAGTCTTTCCAGAAATGAATGAAAATATGACTTTCTATTTTTTTAAAAAAAGTGGTGCAACTTATTTGATGTCAGTATTGCTATATTAAAACAACTAGCAAAGAAAAGAAAAACAGAAAAGAAAAGGTATAAATATCTGATATTATTATGGCCAAAATGGGAATGGAATGAAACTTCCAAATCACTCTGGTGAATATCATCCCAAAGCAATGATTCTGGATTTTAATTCTTTCCTACAACTCATCCTGCCTATTTCTCTTAGCCTTTTGTTCCTTCATTTTTCACTCAGTTTCCTCTGAATATATGCCAGTTCATTTTGTTTCCTGAGATCTAATAATTTCACAGCTCTTTTTTCCTTTTCATCTTGCAGCAGATGATAAACATTAAGATCATCACTTCTCTCATTTTTACTAGACGCTCTTCCCTAAAGTAAACTACAGTTCTCACTTAATGGCCCTAATTGGGACTGGAATTTCCATCCCTAAGTGAAGTTGTCTATTATGTATTGTGGGGATCCCAAGGAGGCAATGAAGAGGCTTGTCTTTTAAATACAACACGGTTTATTTACAGAGGTAATAACTGACAGCACAGATTACAGAAGCGCCCACAACTCTCTTTTATACTCGACAGCCGGCAGTTGGCAACCAATTAGAGTGCCAAGGTTTCCCATGCTGGGTTTTCCCGTGTCTCTAATCCCCGGGTGAGATTGTAACGTTTACCAACTGTCAGTGGGTATTGGGTGGTTGTGCAACTTTTTTGTATTGGCAGTTCGCGCCAATTAACCCGATAAACTACATTGTCATTAGCACCACGTGAATGCACTGCTTAGCAATGACAGTAATCTCAACTGCAGTCATTAGGCGAGGATCTCGCTGCTTTTCCTGTAACAGCTGTAAGTTTGAGGACTGAGCCATAACTACCTTTCGTTCAGCGCCATTAGAACTTTGAATGGTTGCCGAATGAAAGGTCACTAAGCAAGATCTACCTGTTTGCTCCTAATCCTTTTACCTTTTTCTGTTGGTAAACAGAAAATTCTAAGTTATCTATTTCTCCTGATTTTGGAATATCACAGCTGGGTTGAATTTATGATAATCAAGTAACATGATCCAGTTGCATTCATTCACCCTTTTTTGGGTTAGATCACAAACAGTATCCATCTTTCACTATTGCACGCAACAAAACATGCAGCAAGCAAGGAAAAGAATTCTCATACCAAATTTGAAGGTCCTATTTTTCCATAGACTTCAATTATATCAAGCAGTGATATTAAAATGTCCTTCAGCAGCTGAAAATTATTGCTTACTTTATAAAATAAATTCTTTCAAAATACCTTAAAGCTACTTTGGTGACACCAAGGAATACAATCAAAGGAAAGGATATAGAGACCAAAAAACACATCTGAAAGATGTGCAGTTAGAAGACACATAAGCTACTTATACTGTTCTGGAAAGACAGGGCTGCAGAAAACTTCACAAGGTCAGCTTAAAGTCAGTATTGTAGGGATATAATTTAATCATCTGAGAAATACTGACCATCACATATACATCCCTTGTCTTTCATATTTTCCAGTCATATAACTGTGGCAGGTATTAGGCTGGTTCATATAGAGGCCCCCAAAATAGTTCCTTTTGGAGCAATTAACTCAAAGCCAAATAACGCCAGGGTCAATTGTTACTGCTCTTATGAGTTCTTCTCCAGATAGTGATAAATCTTCAACAGAAGCATTCCCAAACTGATGCCTTGTCTCTCAGGGAGGAAATATCCTATCTGGAACTGGTTTCACATGATCACTTAGATTAACACAATTCTCAATTTAAAAAAAATCTTAGGCTTTATCAAAATTGTTCTTCCTCAGCAATCCCAATGTCAAGGGAAAGCTCAAGCTTTATAGGATTTGTGGTTAGAAAACATTAAATGAGCATAATTGATGACATTATAATTCTTCTGCAGTGGTTTCCTATACTGAAAGTATGAAGATAGGCTGAAGTCCAAGGAACCCAAAACAGCCTGGAAGTATACTAGAAATTATTAGCACTACTTTGCAAGGAGCTACAAATAAAATAAGCTGTATATCTACTTCTCTCTCTGTGTGTATTGTTTATTGACTACATGGCTTCCAGTTTTTTTTCTGGGTCCAATTCAAGATGATGGTCATCTTTAAAGTTCTATATGGCATGGGACCTGGAGATTTACAACACCATATTTCGCTTAGAATATCAGCCCGTCTTACTAGATCAGATAGGGTGAGCTTGCTCCAGGTCCTGTCCTTGAAATCTTTGTTGGAATGTAATTTTATGCAACAACTACAGTACTATTTAGCCAGTACTATTTATGCAGTGTTTACAAGTTTGGATCTATGTTCTTTTGTTCTAAGTAGAGTTTCCTTTTTCTGTTACAGTTAAAAATAGTTTAGTAGTAAAAGCACATGGTGATTGTACTCTTTGTTTGATCTGTGGTGCTATATATAAACAATTTCTAACAATCTTGCCATCTAGTGGGATCTCAGAAGTGTGCCTTTTCCATCATTTCCCCTGACTTGTGAAGCACCCTTCTTCTGGCAATTCGACAATCTCAGAATTGTAGCCTTTTGGAAGGCTGTTAAGACCTAGCTTTTTACTTATTGACTGAGATTATATGGTTGAAAGGAATAGAAGGAGGTTGTCTGAATCTTCTGTGGGACATCTCAAGGGGGGGAAACAATATTCTGTTTATTTTTTTATTTTTTTAAATTATTCTTTTATTTATTATTTTATGGTTGTTTTAAGCTGCCCAGAGTTGCTTGATGGATAAACAAACAAACAAACAAACAAACAAACAAACAAACAAACAGCAACTTATACAAATATTAAATCAAAAGAGACTTGAAAACTACCTAATAAAAGCAATAGCACAGTTTCAATTTAACAAAAGCACCTCTTTTCCTACAATGCTATTGCAGAATAAAATCAATTTAAGTGAACAATTTGAAAGGTTTTGTTTTTTCTTTTATTTTTAAAAAGAATCAAGCATCTGTCATTTTACAATAAAATACAGTTGCAGCATACACTCCTTTTTGGGGTCAAGCCAATCTAAATGAGAGTAATATTTTGGGATAAGAAAACCTTGACAACCATGGAAACCATTATTCAATACTACAAATGCTTGCCTAAAGAACAAAATGGATATTAACAAAGGATTTACAGCTGCAAATGTATTCAACTCTCGTAGCCTTTCAAATACCAATTCACACATTAATATTGGTTCTCATCAGAACAAGTAAATGGCGTTCAGGAATGCTGAAAACTCCCCCGCCCCTCCTCCAAAGCCACCTGGGTGACTTTATTTACCTGGCTCCACTTCATGCCATCCGCTTGATTGACTCCCACTTCCTGGAGACCTCCCTTGGCTCGTATAAAATGGCTCTTCACCAGGACTGTCCATTTCATCCTCTACAGATTTGAGACGTTTTGTGGAACTAAAATTGAAGCATATAGGCATTATTGCACAACCTGAAGAGAGATAAATAAAATAATCAGATTATCTTGCAGGGCTACCTTCCAGGTCAAATGTTCTTAACCATAGGTGATGCAACTATTGCACCTTCTTTTCCTTGTTAACCTTCTGGATCCTTTTTTGACCACCTTGCCATCCTGCCCTACAGTGGAAAATAAGGCTTTGCTTTCCGTGAGCATTTTCTTGGAGAAAAGTAAGTTATGATGGTTATAGACAGGAAGTTTTTCTGGGGGGAAAAAAACCACCAGATGGAATTGCACTTCCCTTTTATTTTTGTGTTTCAATCTTTTTATTAATTTTCACAAAGTAAGAGTGAATTACTTATATCAATAGCAGAGTTACAGAAAAAAAAGGAGAGAAAAAAAAGTCATATAAACTTATATATATTAGATGTAAAACTTTCAAAACTATGATTTGTCTATGTGCGCATTTTCCTTTAAAGTACATAAATGTAAAGGCAGCACATCTATTATATTTATACTGTATTAAATATACCATTTTTCTACTACCCTTATCATTTATTATCGTTTTCTTATCATTATTTTATACATGTCTATATATATGAAATGGTCCATACTAGTCTTCCTTGATTTTTAATTATATGTCAGCACAAAAACATTTAACACAATATATATACATACGCATACACACACACATACACCTATATATGTGTGTAAATATGTGCACATGCATACACACGCATACATACATATATACCTACATGTACCTACACTCATCCACACAGAGATGACTTTGTGTGCTGGCTATGGCATGTGTGCCGTAGGTTCAGCATCACTGCCCTAGAATTTTAGCAACATCCATTAGAATATTTAAAAAACACAGCTCCAGATTTGAAAATCAATGACACAAAACCATATAAAAGGACCATCTACTCTTTCACATGGTGTGAGCTCACCCTGAACCGAAAGCTGCGTCACTTCGCCTCTGTATTTCAATAAAATGTCTTCTTGAGCTAGCAGCTTCATTTCAATCCTTAAAGGGTACCGGTCTACTAGAGATGAAAACTGTTAGAACAGTCAGGACTAAAAGCTGTCCGGTCTACCAGGCTGAAAACCCAAACCCAAAGAAACTTCTATCAGAATATTATACGGGTATTCCTTGACTTACAACAATAGATTTAGTGACGCTTTGAAGTTACAACGGCACTGAAAAAAAGTGACCATTTTTCACCCTTACGACCACTGCAACATCTCCATGGCCACATGATTAAAATTCAGATGTTTGGCCATTGACTCCTATTTATGTAAGAGTTTTAAGTGGCGCAGTGGTTAGAGTGCAGTACAGTCTGCTTCTGTTAACAACTGTCAGTAAAGTTCAGCAGTTCGAGTCCCACCAGCTCAAGGTTGACTCAGCCTTCCATCCTTCCGAGGTCGGTCAAATGAGGACCCAGATTGTTGGGGACAATAGACTGATTTCTGTAAACCGCTTAGAGAAGGCTATAAAGCACGGTGAAGCGGTATATAAGTCTAACTGCTAACTGCTATTGCTTTGCCGAACTAGCGGTGGTGGCGAGGACAGTGCTCCAAAGCTGGTCTTCATGCTGCACCTTATGCTCCATATGAGCAGGGAGACGTGTGCCCCTGTGGCTTCTGGGTAGCACCCCCTTGCCTCTGAGCACCCCCTGCCACCACCCTTGTCTCTTAGCGCCCCCCCCAGGCCATCCCACTGCCCCCACAGGGGGCAGTACCGCCCACTTTGGGAACCACCGATGTACAGCTTTGAGACAGAGACTTGCATCCAGGTGTTCTTCAGAAACAGCACATGCATGTATTTATATAGACCTATATACTTATCATTCATGTTTATTCATGGGCATCACCATTCTCAAAATGCAAATGGCCACTAAGGAAAGCTCAAGTTAGCTGAGGATTTGCAATTAAAGATGTACCAAACATCAGCACTTTCATGCAGAAACAGTACTTCTTTCTCATACTGAACTGTAAACTCTCTATTCCTTTTCTTTACAATAAATCCATTAAATTCAATTAACCCATAAGCCTGCAATTGGTCTGCAAGAGCGGGATTTTATGCATGAACTTGTCTGTGTCACCATAGACTCCTAGAATATGTTAACCAGTTTGAAGTTGGTTTGTTTATCATTGAAGATAGAGGCCAAAAAAAGGGTTTGCAAAAATATTTTCAGCCATGTTATTTCTTAGAATGCTACGAAATGCTTCTTCTGTCCAAGGAGTGCTGTTTGTTCCATGATTTTTAATATGCATTTGGTATGAAGAGTCAGTTTCCTCCACGTAAAACTATCTATTTGGTTAAAGTTTCCATCAGGTTCTGCTCCTGATATTCCTTCTTCCTTATAAGAGATTAGGTAGAATTCCTTTGAAACTGCCCGAAACATTATTTTTTTACTTGCTTATCAGTGCAAATCAGAACCTTCGCCTTTGATGAGCTGAGTTGAGTTGCCTGCTGCAAACTATGTGTGTCATACACACATTAACCCTCACACTGTAGAAAACCTCAAGGAAATGCTTTGTGTTGTGTACTGTGGGTCGGCGAATAACGGGAACATGAGGGTGCAGCAGCACAACTTTTATTTAACAGAACCTGAACCAAGATTATTTATTTATTTATTTATTAAATTTCTATACCGCCCTTCTCCCCGAAGGGACTCAGGGCGGTGTACAGCCAGTAAAACAAACATATACACAAATAAATATATACAATTTAAAAAACAATTAAAACAAAATATTTAAGGTGGCTGAAAATTGCAAGAACCAATATTAACACCAATTTAAAACCAAATTAAAATTCAAAATACAGAATGTTAAAAATTTCCCAAGGGGAGGTGTGACTAGGCCAGACCGCCCTGACTGAAAAGGTGGGTTTTTACTGCGCGGCGGAAAGCACGGAGGTCAGGGATTGTTCGAATCTCGGGGGGGAGGTCATTCCAGAGGGTGAGTGCAGCCACAGAGAAGGCTCCCCCCCTTGGGATCACCAGCCGGCATTGTCTGACCGACGGCACCCTGAGGAGGCCCTCTCTGTGCGAGCGAACTGGTCGGTGGGAGGTATTAGCTGGTAGAACGCGGTCCTGTAAATATTTCGGTCCTAAGCCATGGAGCGCTTTAAAGATGGTCACCAACCCCTTGAAATGCACTTGGAAGCCCACCGGCAACCAGTGCAGCTCGTGCAGGAGAGGGGATACATGGGCACTGCCCCGGGCCCCCATAATCCCCCGTGCAGCCACATTCTGGACCAGTTGAAGCCTCCGGATATGTCCCGGGGGAGCCCCATGTAGAGAGCATTACAGTAGTCCAGACGGGCAGTGATGAGCACTTGAGTGACTGTGCGCATAGCGTCCCGATTCAAAAAGGGGCACAACTGGCGGACCAGGTGGACCTGGTAAAAGGCCCCCCTGGTGACGGCTGCCAGATGGTCTGCCAAGGACAGCCTTGCATCCAGGAGGACGCCCAGATTGCGGACCCATTCCGTGGGGACCAGTATTTCGCTCCCAATAGTCAGCGATGGAGTGAGCTGACTATGTCGGGATGCCAGAAGCCACAGCCACTCAGTCTTGGAGGAATTGAGTCTGAGCCTGTTGCACCCCATCCAGATCCGCACCGCCTCCAGGCACCGGGACATCACCTCCACGGGTGGAGATGTACAGCTGGGTGTCGTCAGCGTACTGATGGTACTCCACCCCAAAGCCACGGATGATCTCACCCAGC
>JANHFO010001779.1:78191-89757 GCA_032468095.1 Pareas carinatus
GCCGTAACTCAAGGCTGAGCTCCAAACGCTCCCGCGGGGCGGGCCGAGCTTTGAGCGCTCTGAGCACGCAGGCTGAGGTTTGGACGCTCCCGCAGGGAGAAGTGGAGGGAGAGACAGAGAGAGGACGGGGGATGCAAGTCCTGGCACGCCCACCGTCCAGCCGGACCTTCCCAGGAGACCCCCGCACCTTCTGGGCAGCACCCCCTGCCTCTTAGCACCCTCCTGCCGCCTCCCCGGCCTCCTAGCCCCCCCCTAAGCCATCCCACCGCCGCCCACGGGGCGGTACTTCCCACTTTGGGAACCACTGGTCTAAACTTATTTCAAACATAAAATGTCTTAACTATATTCTCCTTTTATATTCAATCCTCTTGATTCCTTTTGATCATCACAACACAGTAGCAAGTTTGTCATTTAAACCTTAGGTGTCTTCTCCTTTTATAAAACATCCTATATAAGTCACTACACAATGTCCAGCTTATCAATTTATACTATCTGCCATTTTTGATCATGTCATTACTCACTAATACCCTAATTTGTCAATATGATTCTAGCTTTCATATTCAATTCTTCATTTACAATATTTTTATCTGTAAGTCATTCTGTGTATCATAACACAACAGCGAATTTATCCTTGGCAATTTATCATTTTTCTGTTAAAACTCTTTCAAACATCAAATCCATATTGAAACATCTTAAACATTATATTTATTCTCTTTTTTTAAAAAACATCCTATATAAATTACTTCACAATCAAGCTTATCATTTTAATCTATAAAGCATTTTTGGTTATTTAATTAATCACTTATGTCCTAATTGCCAATAAGATTCTGCATTTCATGCTCAACTCCTCATTTATGATATTCTTATCTGTTTGATTTTTTTTCCATATTTTCCATGTCTGGGTCTCTTTTTTCTTTAGTTTTGCATCTGTATCTCCCAATATCCTCTTCTTCTCCTTTCTTATTTTCCTCCAAGCTCTCTCAGATCTTTCTGTTGGGATCTTGTATTTCTCTTTACAATTTTTAAGAGCTTTTTAACTTAATAACAAAAACAGACTTTAACAATAATGTAGAACAATTATGGCAAAGATAAAAAACATATTATAGTAAATCATTTTAACAGTAAGCCGTCCAGTTTTATACATGCTTATCTAAGGCAAATATTATTCAAATACCTATATATTTTAATATATTTATATAAATGTAATAATTATTCTATTTTTTATTATTTAACTTTTTACTTTAAACACTTGTATTCAATATGTAGAGCTAGTCATTCATAGAGTACAGTATTCCATCATCTAATAGGTATCAAAAAATCAAAGACAATTCATTATATATAACCTGAGCCTCTGTTATCCTTCCACCTCCTCCTTTCCTTTAACATTCTGTATTTGTCCTGCCTAGAATAATTTTCTGGTGTTTTGTCATCAGTCACCTGTTATAATAGTTAACAGTTTCTACTCCTTTACTTTGTTTTCTAGTCATTTATAAAATTTGGTCCATATTTGGTAAAATTCAGATTCGTCTCTATCTTTTAGCCTCATGGTTAATCTATCTAGTTTTGCACAGTCCATTATCTATCTTATTATTTCTTCTTCTTGTGGCATCTGTTCATTTTTCCAATATTTTGAAAATACTAGCCTTGCTGCTGTATTTCTTTTGAAATTGTTTGTATATTCTTTCTCTTTGCTTGTTTCTTTGTTCAGCTGCACTTATCAATGATATGGAAATAATATCTTTTAAATTTCAGTATAAGTAAAAGTTATTTTCACCTTTCTAAGCTCTTTATTTCAGTCCAATATTTTCTTTTCTTTTCTTTTCTATAAGTAATCCTTTCCATTTTCAGTCACCATTTTTTTCTTTCTTTAGAGCATTAGATATTTTTTAAATCTTCTTTTTAATCCGGTAGAATAGCTGTTTTGGAGTAGAATTTTAGTAACTCACTCAGCTGGCTAGGTGTTGATTTGAGACTTGCTTTGACAGCTTGCTTTCAAGTCATTCTATTTATGCTTCACTGCTCATCTGCGACTAAATGCTGCAATGATCACAGTCTAGCATTGCAGATCTTCTGAGGGGTCCCTTCCCTGTCTCAGGGTGGTTGCCACCTCCCCTGGGATTGCATAACATTCCCTCTCTTCATTGTCTCTTTGGGGCAACTTTAGAATTGGCTCCTGCATTGGAACCAACTTGATCTGCAAGCTGTTAAGCAGTTCAGTTCTGGAGTCTCCTGAGGATGCTGCCTAGCTGTCATGCCATTCACCAGAAGTCCAGGAGTTCCATCTTTGAAATTGGTTCTGGAGGGAATACATGGCACCTGTTGCTGAATAAAAAGAAATCTGACATTTGTTGGCATAGTGGTAAAACAGAAAAAAACTGGGGCCAAGCTAGTGTCCAAGCATGTCACAGATCTAGCTCCCTGATGAGTTGAAGTCAAAATTTACTTTCTTTTGGAATCTAATGCTCAAGCGCACCACTACAAAAAGGCTGATGAAATAGTGTGGCCAATTCCCAAAACAGAATCAAGCTCAATCAAAAACTAGTAATTAGAATTTTGCATAGTTAAAAAAAATCACATGCAAAAGGAAGGAAATTGTTTTTCTGTCATTGGAATTGAGTTCTTGTTTACAAGTTCACTTCCAGGTCTGTAAAGAAGCTGTGGCAGGCGTTCCACTTCTACCCTATAATTTTGGAAGTGCTGGGGATTTCTTCCTCCTTCTTTTCTCTCCAGGGAGTTTTCCAGCTGCCAACTTTGAAACTCATTCAGTGAATGGCAAATACAAGGAATAATGCAAAGTGATGTCCTGTTCTGAGTCAGAAATCCCTAAATGTAGAGAATTCCTGTTTGACCTACAGTTTAGGCATTATGTATCTATACATAATTTCAGATTCTGGCCTCCCTCCTCTCATGCCTTCCTTTCCTCTTGATCTGTTTATTTCAAAATGTGATAAACCAATCAATCAATTAATCAATCAATTCTCATTTTATTCTACTTCGAGTTGGAAATTAAAACACCCTGAATTTAATCCATTCTACTCAGGCAGCCTCGTGGACACATTCAAACACCAAGACCTCAGTTTCCCCTTTGATGTACTATTGCATTAGAATGACATCTCAGGTTTTATGATGCATTCCCTCTCTCCTTCATCAAAGTCATTAATTAAAATGTTGGCGAATCCAATATCCATAGTACAACATTGTGACCAAATTCAATTGCTCATGGTTATTCTAAGTGGAGTTGTTGATGAGCCTTCCTTGGGTCCATTTTCTCAACTGTTTGGTAGCCCCTGCACATATTGCCCTTTACCCACACTTGCTAATACAAATATTGGAGTTCCTAACCTGGATTGGGAACAAACTGTCAGGACTGCCATCATGCTATACCAACCATGCTTCACCAGATGCCAGGTGCATCCTCCTTAGAGCCTAGAACAACCCATGGATGAAACAGTTACCCCTCCCCCCTCCTCTGGGCAACCCCAGAAACTAGGATGGGCACATTTCTGACCAAGAAGATAATGCCTCCTCTCTCGGTACAGGCAGACTTGAGTGAAACTTGGCAGATAATGTAAGGAACAAGAGCAGTCTTAGGACACAGAATAACAGAGTTGGAAGGGACCTAGAAAGTCATCTAGTCCAACTGCCTGCTCAAGCAGAAGACCCTATACCATTTCAGATAAGTGGGTGTCCAGTCTGTTCTTAAAAGCCTCCAGCGATGGGGCACCCACAATTTCTGAAGGCAAGCCTTTCCACTGGTTGATTGTTCCTACCATTAGGAAATTTCTCCTTAGTTCTAGGTTGGTTCTCTCCTTCATTCATTTCCATCCATTGTTTCCTATCTTGCTTTCAGGTCCTTTGGAGAATAGGTTGACCCCTTCGTCTCTGTGGTAGCTCCTCAAATACTGGAAGACTGCTATCATGTCTGCCCTAGTCCTTCTTTTCACTAGACTAGACATGCCCAATTCTGCAACCATTCTTCATAAGTTTTAATCTCCAGGCCCTAATCATTCTTATTGCTCTTCTTGTTATGCATCAACCTGACATTCAAAAGTAATGGCCAGAACTCAGAACCACCAAGGATCTGGTAGTCAGAAACTGACATTAGAATCCATAATGGAACCACTTTCAAGTAGTGGACTGGGATATGGGCCATCCTCTTTTGCTCACCATCAGGTTGGACATGCATATCCCCTCAGATTCCCCCCTCTCATTCAAACTTATAGTTCTCCCTTAATACAAATTAAGGTGCCTCTCCTCCAGATAAGAAAGATAATCCCTCAACAATCATCCAAGACAAACCAAGAGAACAGGGAATCTGGACTACACCTTCAAAGCACTTGGAGGTTAATTGAATAGTTCTTACAAAGCCTCAGAGATGGAGATGTTGAAGGGGTCTCATCCAAACAAGTGAATCCACACAACCAGAGGAAGGGCAACCACATCCCCCCAAAATCAATTTTGGGGTGGATGTGTCAAGAAATCAGCTCTAGAGTTATGTGTCACCAATCTAGAATGACATCACACTCTGAGATGAAAAATATAGAATTTTAAAGGGATGGAAAGGAGAGAAAAGAAGAAAAAATATAGGAGAAAGGGGAAAGAAGGAAAAGAAAGTAGAGGGAGAGGTAGAAAAGAAGAGAAAGAAGAAGGGAGGTAGATGAGAAAAGATAGAAGAGGGACAGGGAAGGGAGAAAAAGAGAAGAGAAGAGAGAGAAGTAGGAAAGAAGGGGGAAAGGAAGATAGGGAAAGGAGGAGGAAGAAAAGGAAGAAGAAAGAGTTAGAAGAGGAAAAAAGAGAGAAAGAGAACAAAGGAGAGGAAGAAGAAAGAAAAAGAGGATGGAGGAAAAGATAAAGGAAAGAAAGGTGATTTTTCTGTAAGATGCCTTTCTCCAGCTCCCTCTTCTCACATGGTGCCCTGGAAGATGTTTAGAAACTGCAGGGGACAAATTGCCTTTCAGTGTAATTATCACCATCCCAGTCTTTAAAACGCCTTCTGCCACATCTTCAGGGACTGAAGCAACATAGAAGGGTTCTTGCATCAGAAAAGGATAAATGCCTTAGGTCACGCTCAGTGTGCCACATGTTCCGAGGCATGAAAATTTCCAGATTAAGCTCAGTTTGTCTCTATCTGAATCAGAAAAGCCACTGGCATTTCCACCTTGTGAGAGTGCTTTGGATTCTTCTAAATCATCTTTAGAAACAGAAAGGGAATTTATTCAGTCTCATGAATTATGGACCTGCTTTTTTTGGTTCTGATGCTGCTGGTGTCCCAGTCAATTTTGGGGAAGCTCAGAATGAACTGTCCCCTGAGGTTGGATCATCAGGATGGAAGAAAACCTTGGAGCTATTACAACCCAGGAGACCATCTCATTGGTATAGTCACTGCTGCAACAAAGATGTTGCATATAATGTTGAGTTTCAACATCGCTCCTTTTAGTCAGTTTCACTTGTAAGTTATTCAGTGTGACTGAATTGCATTCCCTTCATTTGGAGTTTTAACACTCTCATTCTTTTCATCTTATTCCATTTATTTCTATATTGCAGAATGTGCCTAATTTCCTGAATTGCTTTGATTTTCATGGCTTACCTTTTCTATTTTTTATGGAAAAAAACTCAAATGCATAGATGCACAGAAAAAAACCTTGAAAAAAGTCCACACTTCTTTCTTATTCCCATCTAATCCTGAATTTATGACTAGGATACCGACTTTTACTTAAAGTAGTGATTGTTGCAGTTTCCCCTGCCCAGCACATATCCATATTTTTATATGAATTGAGCTCTCATTGATATTGATTCTTATAGGAATAGAGGATGATTTTTTTTTAATGACCTTTCTCGGTCACATAGGAAAGTTTCTACTTTAATGATTGAATTATTTTGCAGCCTGGTTACTGGGCTGATGAAAATCAGTATTGCAACATATACAATGCTGCATATGCATTTGTGCTTTTTCACTTTGTTGGAGGACCATCTCCATCTCTTCTACTCAACACTTACACATATCAAATAGTTAAGAGTGACTATCATTTTCCCCTGGTTTTGGTTCAACATTGGCTTAAGTAGACTTGTGGAGAAAATGTGGATTAAATAGAAAACAGTATTTTATTTTTAATGCTGTTCATGATGCTGATATTAACCTGAACATTATTTTAACCTAGTTTACCTTTTAGTAAATTAGAAATACAACGCTTTATTTACACCATTCAAGTGGTAAACAATAATCACCAGCTCCTGCAGAATCTCACACTTGGCTACAATATCCATGACAACTATTTTAACACACTTGGCACTTCAGATGCCTTGCTGGACATGCTCTCGCCTGGAGAAGCCAACGTTCCCAACTACAGCTGTGGAAAGAAGGACCACCTTTTGGCTCTTATTGATGGAACTCTTGAAGACATTTCCATGCAGATCTCAATATTAGTAGACCCCTACAAAGTCCCACAGGTTTGTGTGTATGTTTCTGTGTCTCTTAAAATATGTTGAGTGATAGTAAGTGAGTGACAGATAAAACCATATCTTCTCTATGAAATTTAAAAGCTGCTTTTCATTATGGCCATTGTATGTCTCATGGCAAGGGACTGGAATCCCCGGTGAGGAAGGAGCACACATGTGAGAAATGAGGAGTGCCTCTGTTTTCAATCAAAGGGTTTTCTGTACAATAGGAAGGTGAAATAGTGACGAAAAGCTTACATTTTGTACATCATCTTAGCCAAATTAATAATAGTTTCAATGTTGAATAAATTCCAGATTCATGTAGAGTCCCAAAGGATTACCTTATCTCTCTTTGATAAATCGTACACGACTTATAGACCTTTAGTGACCATTAGCATTAGCCATTTTATTTAAAAAATATGTAAGCATATTAGCCAACATTCAAATATTTTTACCCTAATGGATGCATGATGAAATTTGACATAAAAGACTCGAAGTACAATAGACTCCCACAAGAGGACATTCTACTGACTGAATTATTCAAACAATATATTAACTTGTGGGTCTCTTTATTGGCAGGTTGATTTACACATATGAATAATATGTTCTATATACGGTTGGGTGGAAGTTGGCAATAGTATTTTCTATTTATAAAAAGGGAATGCAATCATTGGCTCATTTGTCTAGTAGATATTTTAGCTAAAATAAATGATAAGGTCCTCTTGAAGTAGAGTTCAGAATGGATAGATGAACAAAGAATTTCTTGCTAAGCAACAAGCAGGCTTTAGACAGACTTTTGACTGACCAACCACACTCAGTATGTAGTCCTCAGTGGAACTACTTCTACATGGTTGCGTATCAGCTCCTCAGGCACCTGGAGGAATTGGTCTATCTAGATCCGCTCCAGTCTGGCTTCCGGACCAGGCATAGCACGGAGACGGCATTGGTCACGTTGGTTGATGATCTCTGGAGCGCCAGAGATAGGGGCTGTTCCTCTATCCTGGTCCTATAAGACCTCTCAGCGACTTTTGATACCATCGACCATGGTATCTTGCTGCGCCGGTTGGAGGGGTTGGGAATAGGCGGAATCGTTCTATGGTGGTTCCGCTCCTACCTCTCCGACCGGTCACAGTCTGTATTGACAGGGGGGCAAAGGTCGACCTCTCGGCATCTACTTGTGGGGTGCCGCAGGGGTTGGTCCTCTTGCCTCTCCTGTTCAATATTTATGTAAAGTCGCTGGGCGAGATCATCAGTGGCTTCGGGGTGGAGTTCCATCAGTACGATGATGACACCCAGCTGTACTTCTCCACCCCGGGCCACCTCAACGATGCCGTGGAAGTGATGTCACGTTGCCTGGAAGCTGTGCGGATCTGGATGGGGAAGAACAGACTCAAGCTCAACCCTTCCAAGACTGAGTGGCTGTGGTTACCGACATCTCGATATGACCAGCTCAAACCATTGTTGGCCATTGGGGGTAAAACACTGGCCCCCATGGAAATGTTGCACAACTTGGGGATCCTCCTGGATGTGCGGCTGTCTATGGAACATCATGTGGCATCCGTCGCCAGGGCAGCCTTTTATCAGGTTTGCCTGATTCGGCAGTTGCGCCCCTTTCTTGATCAGGACTCCCTATGAACAGTCACTCGTGCCCTTGTCACTTCCTGTCTGGACTATTGCAATGCTCTCTACATGAGGCTTCCCTTGAGGTGCATCCGGAGACTCCAGCTAGCCCAGAATGCAGGCACGCGGGGGATTTTGGGGGTGAGTGGGCGTGACCACATAACCCCTCTACTGCGCGAGCTGCACTGGTTGCCGGTGGTCTCGCAGGTGCATTTCAAGGTGTTGGTAACCACCTTTAAAGCGCTCCATGGCATAGGGACCAGTTACCTGCAGGACCGCATTATACCCATTGATACCTCTCGCCGTTCCATACGCTCCCACAGAGTGGGCCTCCTCAGGGTGCTACCAGTCAAACAATGTCGGCTGGTGACCCCCAGGGGGAGAGCCTTTTCTTTGGTGGCACCCACACTCTGGAATGACCTCCCCCCTGCTATACGATCGGTCCGCTGACCTTCGGACCTTCCGCCGTGCCTTGAAGACCCACTTGTTCCATCAAGTAGGCTTGGGATAGCCGCGCCATGTTCTCCTGCGTTTAAATTTTAATTTGTTTGGAAATAATTTTATTGCTTCCCTTTTTAATTTCAGACTTTATTTAATTCTTTTAGTATGTTTTTAGTGTTTATGTGTTCTGTGTTTTTAACTGTCTGTAAGCCGCCCTGAGTTCTTTGGGAGAATGGCGGGATATAAATAAAATTAATAAATAAAATAAATAAATAATTAAAAACATTTAAAAATATAAAATGGAGTTAAAAATAATGGGTGAAGGGGGCTTATTAATAACTGAGCCATCTTACTAGTTTGCCAGTTCTCTGAGGTCCCCAAGCCTGAAGGCACAACAAGGTCTTGAGGGGCTTTTGGAAAGTCAGGAGTGACAGCCTGACCTCACAGAGAGGCCATTCAACAACACAGGTGCCACATTCAATAAGGTCTGCTGCTTTGGGTCCACAAAAAGTAGCAACAATAGCAATAGCACTTAGTGTTGTGTACTGGAAGGGTGGGGTACAAACAGAGACCGGAGCCACGTAACAGTAACTGTTTATTAGACCATTACATATAACCAAGACACTAGGCAAATCCAGGCTCCCGCTTATAACTGTTCAAAACCTTTCCTGCCTTGAATGGGCGACCAATACGCGCTGTGTCCATATTGGAGCACGCTGGATAAGTAGCCTGGCCAATCGCTGTCTGTGGGCTTCCCGCACTGCCTGCGCCGGATGCAACACTTAGACTCACATACCACTTCATAGTGCTTTACAGTCCCTCTAAGCAGTTTACAGTCAGCATATTGCCCCCCCTACAAACCAAATCCTCATTTTACTGACGTCGGAAGGATGGAAGGCTAAGTCAACCTTGGGTTGGTGAGGATCGAACTCCTGGCAGTGAACAGTGAGATAGTCTGCAATACTGCTTTCTAACCACTAACCACCATGGCTCCTCTAAGTGTAACTCTCTAAGTGATAGAACTTGCAAACTATGCTGGATCTGGTAGGATGGGGAAATGTAATTAGGGAGCAACACTCCCTCAAATAATCCAACTCTGAAGAGTTATTTTGAATAGAATAGAATTCCTTATTGGCCATGTGAATATGCTCTCAATGTACATATAAGTTACAAGTGATAAGTTATGATCATAATCATAAAATACATTCATCACATCATTGTGTCCTCAAGTCATAAAAATACATTCATCATGTTCTAAAATATATTTTTGTGATGGGCATAGAGCAGTTACAGAAATCCAACTAAGCAATCTAGATGTCCCTCATCGAAGTGCACCACTACCACCACCCTGCCACATATTGAGATGCACGTAGCAGCAAGCAGAGCAATGCTCCTCAGTGAAGTTCTTCAAAGGGCAAATGGTGAGAAATCATCTGTCTGCCAGGTGCCTGCAGACAGATTTACTCCTTGCTGGAAACTACTGTTGAAATTCCTAGTTTGTGATGCTTGTTCTTGTGTTTACTAACTTGACTTACTTTAACCTAAACCTTTGGACAGGCTCACTATGTGACTTAGCACTCTAACTCCTGGAACGAATTTGGACCACTGTATTATTGCTTGAACTTTAAGCTGACTTATTCAGGCAACTCTCTGAGCACAGATCTTGATTTGCAATTCTGTCTACTGTTATCTGCTTAATGCCTTAGCAATTGTATCTGCATATGTGGGTCTGGAAACTGCAGAGTATTCTCTATCTTAGGATAGAACAGCGTGACCACATATTATTTAGTATAAGCCATGAATATTTTCTTGTGACTGAATGTAATTTGAGGTAATATGTAAAATCTGTCCAAATCTACAGATTAACCAAAATAACCCCAACCAAAATTACAACTCAGTAATTCATTTATTTTATTATTTATTATGAAAATTATGCCATGCTTCCTCTTTTCAATGGAGAAATACAAGTGTAAACGTCAAAATAAAACTCAGGGGAAAAATAAAACAGAAGTACATTTTTTCCTGACTGCATATACACACACAAAAGCACCCACTCGTGTATCGATTGCCATGTATCCGGGGAGATTATGGGGATATATAAATAATAAAATATTTTCTAGTAATACCTATAAACTAGACACCCGTGACATTATTTAGGGGCATTTTTGGAGAATCACTGAAACAATAGCAAAATGGTAGATCAGGGTGAAAATGGGGGAACAAAACCCCACAGATCATGCACAGTACAATTCGTACTGAGTGTACTGATGATTATATGGTTATAAAGTTATTTTTCAGCACTCCAAAAACTGAATGGTCACTGAACGATAAGTTGATAAGTGAAGACTACTTGTACTTTGAAATCACAAAATCTGGAAGTGAGCATGTATGACTAGGAAATGTGTTTTAAGCCTATCCAGATTAGAAATTGTTTCCTGCTTCCAGTTTAATAGATTGCAATAATGAATACTTTGTTAACTAACTCTTTCTAGCAATTTGTGACTGTTGCCCAAAACTACAAATGACAAGTCACAAATCTCTTATGTAAGATATTTTCTAAGTATGGTAACTCTTCACTAGAGTAGTGTGTTCCTATTCTGTACTTATCTAGACTTACCTACCCAGGACTAAGTTTCACTCTGTGTATGTTAATTGACATATTCCATTCTGCGTAGCTCATTCCTATTTAGTTTACAAACAATTGACATGTATTTTAGCTGTCAATGTTGACAGCTAAAATACATGTCAATATATAAAACTGAAAAACTTTGAAGAGAATGATTTTGGGGGAGAGAATGAAGACCCTCGGATTGTGCAACTGTCAAATAAAAGACAAATGCGACCACAGAATGAATGAGGCATAGTAAATATCTTAGAAGGGACCCTTCCTTCTTTCTTGTAAAGGTGAGTTGAGAGAGATGAACTTTCAGACTTGTGAGATTATATTAATGCAACCTTAAAATAAAGATAGAGATAGTATTGGACATGCTTCATGTAGAATATTAGCAGACAGACAGGCTGGAGGCGCAGGTTGGTTCAAACAGGTGTTTATTAACAGGGAAACTTCAAA
>JANHFO010001779.1:94715-107083 GCA_032468095.1 Pareas carinatus
TTCGGCAACAACGATCGTGGACGGAAGTTGCTTCTTGGATATCTCGGAACTCTTTGGCTTCCTCGGTTTTTGGACTTCGGCTCGGATCTGGACGTTGTATTGGACTCCTGACCTCGGTATTGGACTTTTGACTCTGGACTCGGATTTGCCCCCACCCCCTCGGACGGAGCTTTTGTGGCTCGGAATCTAGAACTGCCCTTAAACCTTGCTTGACTTTGCCCTGGCCGAGCCGCCCAGAACACATCTGCAGCCTCCGGGTACGGTTCAAGGGGAGTCCCATGTAGAGCGCATTGCAATAATCCAGGCGAGAAGTGACCAGGACCACACCACAAGTAGCAGCAAGCACAAACATGGCATTCAGGTAGGCTGTTTTCCTCCTTTTTAATTCTAACCCCCAGTTCTACCCCCCTGCAACCTCTGCCTGCCTTTTTAACTCTAACCTCACCAGTCCTACCCCCCTGCGACCCCTACCCACCCACATATGCTGTGCCACCTTACACAGGGCCTATCTGGCTGCCCGCTCCTGATTGCTGCCAGGCTCCCGGCTCCCCACTCCATCTGTCCCTATGAATTGCAGGTGCTGGCCTCAGAAATGGTCATGCGGTCCTCAAAATGGGCCGCAATGGCCTCTGAACGGCCTTTTCTGAGGACAGCGCGGCCTGTTCGTAGGCCATCGCAGCACTTGCAATAGGCCACCGCGGCCTCAGAAAAGGCTGTGCGGCCTCACAACCCTGTAGCGGAGCACAGGTATCAAATGCTAGTACATTATAAAGCTTCCTTGGTGCCCTGAATGAAAATGGTAGAAACAATTTGCTTAAAAATGTTAAATCTTCTCTACATATTTAGAATTACATAGCTGAGTTGGGATGGGAAAAGACACAGTATACTACAGAGCATATTTTCACCCAAAACTGCCAGGGGTCAACTGCTATGACATAAAAATCAAGAGACAAGCAGTTACATATTATCTCACTGTCTTGATTACCTCTGACCAAATACCCAAGCAGAGATGGGAAGAATCTACCACAAACCAAAATTAAACTGGACATAATTTTCTCCATTTTGCACATCATTATAGCACAGAAATATGCTTCACGTTAATCAGTGCTAGATAGTAAATCAACAACAAAGCCTTCATGTTCCATTCTTAGATCTTTGTTACTGCATTCTTATATGTTTGAGATCTGAACTAAATAACCATGAAATCTGTCTAAATGGGAATGCAAACAAAAGGATTGTGTAGTTGCATTCTTGAGCATTTTAATTCTTCATTTTTAGTAGTTGTTGATGTTAATATGTCATTAATATTTAACTTTAAAAATTCTTTAGTATTACCACAGTAAAGCACTCAAGCCATCTATTAACATTCACATAAATGTCTTCTGGTGAGGTAAGGCAAGCCAGTGCCCACATTTTTACAATGACTTACTACAGCCTGAAGAAGTTAAAATGGCTGGTCATAAGTTGAGGACTAGATGTATCTATTTTGAGTTGGACTGGCAGCTCTATTGGCTTTAAACCTCATGCATTTTCACATTACTAGTTGTGAATTATTATTGGAGATGTGCTTTGATAGAGGAATGTAAAAGCCACCTTTGAATTTTACAGTCTTGTGAAACAAATACAAGTCGAAAGGAACAACAGAAAATGCAGGAACAGTTTCTGTTTTAGAAATATTTGGAAGATCAACTGTAGATTCCACATGTCTAAGCACCCTGAGGCGGCAACATTTGAAATCTGTTCAAGTAATTATGACAAAGCTTTAGGAGCTCGCCACATCTGCACTGTTGTGAATATGAATGCAAGATGCAGCAAATACAAACAATTTTATTTATATAATGCTTAGCAAACAGCAGTGCGTTATCCAAGCACAAGGTCCTTTCTGCTTTAAAAAATTCCTTGGATAGTGCCTTGTAGACAATATAATGATGAAAACCTGACCCTTCTTTAGTGCCATTGTGTAGGCTATATATAACCTCTAGCTGGTGTTTTACTGGATTTGCTCTGAATTTCTCTGTGTCTGCATTCTAGTTGCTGTCCCAATTGCATCATTACTCTAAGCTCTCTGGTTTCCAAGCTTTTCAATGTATTTCATGTTAGTGGGAGAAAAAGCAGAACAGTGGATATAAGAGCATTTCTTATATAATTTATTCTAAACATTACATGTTCCCTGTGCAGGTGCCTAGTTACTTTACTTTGCATCTTCTTAATTTCAGTACATTAACTGCTACAGTGAGGATTACTGGACTGCATTCAGTCATTTAAATCTCTTGACTTATTTTAAGACTAATGTAGATTCATTTTTGTGTTTGAGTTTTTTAG
Organism: Pareas carinatus; assembly: GCA_032468095.1. Lineage (NCBI taxonomy): Eukaryota > Metazoa > Chordata > Lepidosauria > Squamata > Pareidae > Pareas > Pareas carinatus. The sequence goes on from JANHFO010001779.1 coordinate 97,038, forward strand.
TATATCTTTTTCTCAATCCACTTATCTATTTTCCTATTTTACTTTTTCCCTTGGACTCTTTGTCATGGAAATATGGGACAATTTGGTCCCAAAACATAAAAAGGTACACATAAAAAATATCAGAAACATTCATTTCCAAAATTGTGAATGTGTAAATTAATTGCATCCAATTCCATCCATCAGTCAATCAAATCTTTGTTATGGTCATTGACCAATCTAAAATAATGAGACAATATACCAAAAAAACACAACCAAACACTTTAATCAGATACAGAAAAAAGTTCAAGGTCAGAATAACTAATCACTAGCACAATTTCCAAAGATTAATTAATTAATTTGGGCCATAGCCCAAAATTGGACCACACACTAAAAGTAGCATTTTACCTGTATCAGGTACAAGGAAATATCAGATCTACATGGAACTATTAGTAAAAATGGAGTGATATGTATAGCAATGCTATTTCAATAAAATGAATAAAAAAGAGAAAGTTAATAAGGATCTCAGCCTTTCTCTGAGTCGTAAGATAGACCCTCGTAGGGATATTATAAATTTTACTCCTAAAGGTGTAAAATATTAATAAGAACCAGCATACTTTAAACCAGGGGTGTCAAACTCAATTTCATTGAGGGTCACATCAGCACTATGGTTGCCCTCAAAGGGCCAGTTGCATGTAAGACTATGTATCATATAGGTAGGCCTCGACTTACGGCCACAATGGAGCCCAACATTTCTGTTGCTAAACAAGACAGTGGGTTAAGTGAATCACCCCCCACTTTATGACCTTTTTTATCATGGTTGTCAAATGAATCGCTGCAGCTGTTAAGTGAATCATGTGGTTGCTAAGTGAATCTGGTTTCCCCATTGACTGTTTGTCAGAAGGTCGCAAAAGCGGATCACATGACCCCAGGACACTGCAACTGTCATAAATATGAGCCAATTGCCAAGCATCTGAATTTTGATCACGTGGCCCTGAGGATGCTTCAACTATCGTAAGTATGAAAAACGGTCATAAGTCACTTTTTTCAGTGCTGTTGTAATTTTGAACCGGACACTAAATGGAGGCCAAACCTGCAGACTAATTCTAAAGGAGACTATTTTCATGATTCCTGAGGTGGCACAAAAATCAAAGGACTCCTCTCCTTAACCCTCATCTCTTTTGGAAGGTTATGGAACTTTTCGCTGGCGCAATGTACTCAGGCCCCCTACTCCCACCCTCCGGCCACAGCCAACTAACCATGAGCATGCAGACTCAGCTGAGTCTCTGCTGGCATTTCTTTGAAACCAGTCTTCCGCACCCCCATCCTCCGGTCGCTGGTGTTTTGCAGAGGGATCATTGTACTCCAGGGATTCGCCCCAGGAAAAACCACCATGCCTCCCAGCAACTGATTGAGACTACAAGAACTGTGGAGGTGCTGGCCGTTGGGGTTGTAGGCAGTGGCATTTTCTCTCTCTCTCTTCCGCCGCTGCTGGATTGGGCAGATGAGGGGAGGGTTGCATGCACACATACACATTTTTTGTTATAATCCCTTGGACCCTGTGTTGACACCTGGCAATTGCTAGGACAAATAGAAGCATTTTTCTTCTCCCACAAAGATGCAACGGAACTCCCATTGAATATCATGGGCGTTCTGTTTCATCTTTGTGAAAAAAAATACTTCTATTTGTTCTAACAATTGCCAGGCGTCAACACACAGGGTACAGGGGATTACCTGTAAAAGTGTGTGTGTGTGTGTGTGTGTGTGTGCGACTCACCTCGTCTGCCCAATCCTGTAGCAGAGAGAGAATGTGGAGGGAGAAAGAGAGAATGCTGCTGCCTGTCATCCCCACTGGCCAGCCCCTTCACAGCTTGGCAGAGTTCTACCCCTTGGAGCCCCGATCACCTGCTATGGGGCACAGACGTTTTTCCTTGGACAAATCCCTGGAGTACAATGATCCCTCTGTGAAACACTGGTGACTGGAGAAGAGAGGCGGAGGGCTGATGTCGGAGAAACGGCAGCAGTGAGTCACCTGGGTCTGCATGCTCACAATTAGTTGGCTGTAACCAGAGTGCAGGAAGAGGGGGCCTGAGCACGTGGTGCAAGCGAAAAATGGCATTTCACTTTTGGAAGGCCCCACCATAAGGGGTCCCAAAGATGCTTATCGATAAAAAGCCAAGCTAACCACTGCAGAGCACGAGGTGAGCTGAGCTCTCATTGCCTCCTGTCTGCAGAGCCGGGGGCATGTTTGGCCTAGCTGGGGGTGTGGGCTGGAGCCGAGGCGACGAGGACCAGGTTCTCATCGTCTCTAGGGCAGCTCCGCGGGCTGGATTGACACAGGCTGAGGGCTGGATTTGGTCCTCGGACTTTGTGCTTGACATAAATGCTTTAAACTATCTCAAGACCTTAGATGAATAGGATATTTGACTTGTTGGAAAATGTGTTTTTTTTAAAAAAAAAACTTCAATAGAAGGTAACCTGGTAATTCAACAATCCTGTGGACACAATCAGAAATGTTTTGGATTTTTTTTTGTGTTAGAGAAAATAAAGTATTAAAAGATAATCAAAGTACTGTCAACTATTCTGAAAAGTCAAACAGAAGAGGTATTATACAGTATATTAAAACAGCCCCCACCATGACAACGTAGATATGCAAATAGATCTGAACATTAAAAAACAGTAGTAACAGAAAACAATACGTGCATCTATAACAAGTTATAAATTCCACTGAATCTTGTATGCAATAAAACTTTTTCTACAAGAAATTTATTTGTATAAGATAACCAATATCTAACCACCATATAAAATTATCAGAATAAAAATAACCATAGCTACCTAAAAATTAATGATCATTAGCTGACAGAGATTTAGATCCTCTCAAGAAGTAAAGTCATCAGCCCACCATGCCATCAAGGGCCTTATTAGGCCCTTTCCACTGTTGCCATATCCTGGCTTACTCCTTCTATTGTGACAAGGCTTTGTGAAAATGGAATTTCTCTCTTTAATATTCTCTCACATGCACAAACCTGAATTCTCTTTAATTGATCTACTCCTTAAAATAGTCCTACTTCTTTTCAACCGCATATGAAAGCTTGAAAAAAAGCCTGCCTAAATGAATGCCAGAGATATAAATGTGCATGTCCACACTTCTTTTGACAGTACATGTTTGAAATTTGTACGTCCTGATAACAACTATGAAAACTTTAAAATATTTAAAAAGGCATGGCTAAGAAATGTACGTTATGACCGTATTATTCTACCTCTATTATATTAGGAAAGTCTTTTTGAAGGGTAACTACATCTAAGGTTGTTGTAGTCTGACAAAATTCTGTAAAGATTCCTCAAGATAGGAAGCAGGGACATTAGAGGAGGGGAATAAAAAATGGCAAGATTATAGACAGTTTCTGTGTTCACCATCTTGATTTTTTTTACCTTTTTCTCACAGACACCCTTGATAGGGATGAAGATCAAGAAGGAGAAGCTATTAAACATCCCTTCTTCATTGTTGTCATTTTGAAAGCCAGAAGAGCAATAATATGTGTTCATCACATTCTGTTTGCTGCAATTATGGAGGTAAATATTTCTTGTGGTTCCTTTACTTTCCCACTTGCAGAAATCACTAATAATGAGCAATGTCAAACCCAAGGCGTTTTTTTTCTTCATATTTCAGTACTTTATATGAGTCTTGCTTGATTGAGTCCTTTCCCTTCTTTATTGGTATGCTCTGCTGTGGAGGTTAATGGTTAACAACTTTGAAATATGTAATACTTCATCAATTGGGCAAGTCTTGAAATTTATAGAGGTCACTGATGAAGCAGCCTCCACACTTGGCCTTAATAGTGCCTTGAGAATTGACTGTGAATTGGATTGAACTTTATTTTGGGTTGACAATCAACTATGCTTCATATCTACAAAAGGGGATTCAGAAAACAACCACAGTAAAGATAAGATTTAGGATAAGGTTGAAACCTTATTGGGTATAAGTGTCACTCATTTAAAGTATAATTAAGCTCAATTAAAAGTATTTCTGATTAGACATGCCCAAAATTGCACTATAGTTCTATATTCACAAACACCACAGCATCACTCATACCAAAGAGACATACCGCTCAAAAAGCTGTATATGAACTATATATAAATGGATCTTTAAGTGGGTCCCATTGAGATGCTATGATTTTCGTAAATAAGATTACATTTTTAATCCATTAAGAAAGGTCACAAACTGTACAAAACTTGCCTACATATACAGGTACACCTGCATATTTGCAAAAGTAAATTAACTCACAGAACAAAGTGTGCATACTTCAAGAATGATTTAGAACAGTGCTTCTAACCTTGGCCTCTTGAAGTTGGGTGGACTTTGCTGGCTGGGGAATTCTGGGAGTTGAAGTTCACCCAACTTCAAGGGATCAAAGTTGAGAAATAATGATTTAGAAGAAATGCTTTGAACTTCGTGAAAGCCTAACCTCTCTGCTAGTCATAAAGATCTCTCCCTCCCTTCCTCTCTTTGCTAGGTAGGACAACTTTTGTGTCAACATGAAATATCCTGTGAGTGTTCTAAGGAACTGACTTAAGGTTATGTAATTTAAATGGAGTCATGTATTTTTTAAAACTCAGAAAAATTTGAAAAAGTTGGTTGCTTTAACAAAGATCAAAAAGTATACAGGTATGAATTCCAAAACACTTTTTAAAAATATCGTACATATAATAAACAATGTGTATTAGTTCCATGAAGAGCACACCCATAATAAGCACTTGTAACAATGGCCAATGACTTTTAATCCTAAACTTAGACTAGAAACAGTTTATAAGATTGAAGAATTTAAACTTAAGAGATGTCAAATTGAATAACTGCTATGTTTAATATTCCAATTTATTCTTACCAAGTATGTTTATGCTGTAGCTTATACCTTGAATTTCATCATTTTTTTTATTTAGTCAAGCATATAGAACATCAACAATAATAAAGGGTAAAAATAAAATAAAAACATATATGAACATATAAGTGAGTACAAGTAAATGGGGACAGTAGGACAAGGACGGTAGGCACGTTAGTGTGCTTATGCACGTCCCTTTTCACCATGAGAAGCCACATGAAACTGAAGAGAAACGAATAACCCTTTCTACAATGGTAAGAAAAAAATTATGTCATCATGTTATAACTGTACATGTTCTCTAGACATTTGCTTAGTATGTTCCATCCAGATTTTTCATCCAGAAGGGACATGGTGGCATAGAGGCTGAATGATGCTGGAACTATCGGTCACAAATGGTCTGTACTATGTTGGTTCAAGACCGGTTCTGTGAGACCCCAACCCAGCAGTTTGAAAGCATGAAATATTGCAGGTAGATAAATGGGTACTACTTTGGCGGGAAAAAGCTAGCTGCATTCATGTGTGAGGAGAGCAGAAGCCGGCGCTGGAGGTGGTGAGATGCAAGGCATAGCGATGTAAGATAAAGTGAGGTGAGAGGAGACTGGCAGCAGAGCCCATAAGAGAAAGCAATCCGAGTGCCGTTAGTTAGCTGGTATAAAACTAGTTACACACACACACACACACACACACACACCAGTACACCAAGGATTGGTGCATAAGTGATGAACAGAATAGAACGACCTAGCATGTGTAGATTTCCTTGACAGTATATGCTATACACTAAATAAATATTCATCCAGATCCTTATTGTGTTGTATGAATATGAAAGTACAGTCAACAGTAAACCAAAACAACCTAGGGCAGCGGCCTCCAACTTTTTGGGCACCAGGGACCGGTTCTATGGAGAAATGTTTTTCCGCACATTGGAAGGGGGTGCCTTTTCATGCTGCCTGCATCCCCTGAATGGTACTTGCCTTGTTTGTGGTGTCTGTCCATGAACCTGGGTTTGAGGACCACTGGCCTAGGGATAACATGGGTACTGGAGGAGGATAATACTTTGTCCTACTGCTGAGACAATAACAGAAACCCAAAGTAGCCTCACAAAAATAGATTGACTTTAGAAATTCTACTTTTTATTTTTCACACACAGTCTAAAGGCTGAGGGATTAAAATGAGAAGGGTAGGAATGAGTAAGTCACCCTCTGTTGTGTTTTTGAGGGGGGTAGCTCTACCTGCTGCTTAAGAATGATGTGTTTCTCATGAGGGAAAGACTCAGTTAGTTGTGCTAAGCATAGAAAGCCACTTAGTAAAATATGTAGCTTGGCACTAAGAAACCTGGATGATGTTTCATTAAGCCAGTCTAATGTCTTCTTTCCTCTGGCTGGAATCAGGAGATTACTTCTGTGTGTATTACCAGCACACATGCTTCTTTCTGTCTGGCATCTTTTAGATAACCTGAATGTCAATTAAACAGATATTCAGAGAATGTGTATTCATTTTGGAAAAACAGTGAAACAGTTGTATAATTGTTCACAGCTTTTCAGTTCATTGCAATGTGTTGTAAGTCTAGTGCTTATTAACTCTTCTCCACTATCACACCCTGAATATTTTGATAGAAGCACTACATCATGCAATCAAGCTGCATCAAGAGACCATTTTCATAGAATGGAAAATCATTAATTTTCTGTAACAAGAATTTGTTCTCCACCTTCCTGATTTGACTGTGGTTTATATGAAGTCATTCCAATTAGAATAAAGATAAGGTAAGATAAGGTAAGGTAAGGTAAGGTAAGGTAAGGTAAGGTAAGGTAAGGTAAGGTAAGGTAAGGTAAGATAAGATAAGATAAGATATAAAGTAAAGTAAAGTAAAATAAAATATAAAATCTTTGACCTTATTGAAGAAGAGCTGATGAAATCTCCTTTGGCTCTGGTGATACATACAGCCTGTCATCCCAACAGGGCATATGAAACTTAAAAATACCAATGCTATATAGGTCAGAAGTATTTTTATTAAAAGAACTGTAGTAACAGAATCAGAATACTTCTTCCTCACACACACACTTCATTGCTTTATCGTGTGAACTAGTGAAGAGCTTTTCTGAGATGCTTACTTATGTTGGTTTCTTGAACTGGTCTCAAATCCCACTTATCTGACCACTGTCTTGATAGGAGAGTTTCCTTCTGTCCTTCAAGACCATTTCCTCTGCACTTGGTGCAACCTCGGATCTACCCATGGTCCCTATCCTCTGTCACCCGAATTTCTAAAGACATGGCCCCAAATAAAACAACAACTGCAAGACTTGTCAGTAGAGAAACAGTTGCCCATAACTGAAAACAGACATTTTTCAGAACTGTCACAATAGATTTTAAAATAGGATTTTATAAATTGTTGTTACCAATTTTAATTATTGAGAGTAAAATGAATTTTAAAAATCCAGCTCACAATAAAACTGCTAGACATCTTTTATTTCATTTTAATTACAGCCCATTAAGAATGGATCACTCAATTGAAATAAATTAATGTGATAGCAAAATAACGTTTATGACTTTGACATTCTCATTTTATTTTTCTAACACGTTAAAAAAGAAAAAGTTAAAAAAAACCCAGTGGTAGCAGCAAGACACCAATGGCTGAGTAATGAAAACAGCAGTCTGACAATATTGAGCCTCTCTTAGAATAGACAGAGAAAAGTGTGTCTCTTAATCATTACTTACCACAAGGGTAGCTCAGAACCTGGATGTCATCAATGGCAATGTAGCCATTTCTCCCATCTGAGACTTCAGCTTCAAATATTACCTGTCAAGGAGAAAGAAGAAATGTTTACAGCTCACACTGCAGTGGAATTCCCATCGGTCTAGAGCGAGCAGTGCATTTTCTCATTAAAGCCAAATGCTCTGCTATTTTTTCACAAACAGTTTTAATAATGTTCACTGCTCTTTATTTATTCAAAGATAAGTTCTTCATTAATACTTGTCAAGGATCACTTTTCGGCGGTCTGTTACACAGAATGTATCATTTTAAAAAGAGCCAGAGTTTCCAGGTATAAAAGAGACAGTGATTTTTCAGCTATTTTCGTGATATTGTCTAGGAAACGAGTCTTCCACAGCCGACAGTGAAAGTAAAAACTGAATTGGCCTGCAGCTATCTTTACTCTTTGCTAAGCATGTGATAAAAATGTTACCCAAGAAATAATGAAGGGATTGGTATTATACTATGGGCAGTAGCTTGGAATTACTATCTACCATGAATGGTCCTCATATGCCTCGGACTAGGAAGGACTAAGAATTTTCATGAAAAAATAAAGGCAGACATTAAGACAATGTTCCCTAGAAATTTTGTGGAAAGAAAGAATGGATAATTTTTACTTATAACGCCATCTCTTGTGCTATTTTGGCAAATGCCCTGGCCTTCTTATAGAGCTTTTTAGGGGGCAGAAAATAGAAAGAAGGCAAAACATATCCCTTCCTTCTTTTCTCCTCATAAGAGATTCCTATGGCTAAAGTTCATCACACCATATTAAAGTTTATCACACACAACTTAGATCTATTCTGATGTAACACCTGTTCTGAAAGCTTAATGTATACACCATTCTGATAGCCTCTATATATTCCTTCCCTCAACTGCTGAGCATCAGGGCCCAGATAGCACTAAAAGTTAATGTGCTGTACATTGTCATTCAAGTACAAAGATCTGTAAGTTTAATTTCTGGTAAAGGGCTTGAACCCACAGTACAACATCTGGCTATCTCCTAACAATCCCCAATAATGATGAAACTGATAATGGGCTGCCTACTGATGGAAATGTGGCCCATTATATTTTGATTATTTGTTCATTTACACTGTGAATAAATTGAGGGAGGGGTTAATGCATACTATTCTTATTTGTTTTTTTTTAAAGTAAGCAATACTTCCTGTCCTTTGTTATAAATATTTTAATTAATTACAAACATTATTTGCCATATCAATAAATGGTTTTCTTGAGATAATCAGGCAATCTCTATCACCAGAAGTATCCTTTTCAACTCTGTTATTCTGTTATCTAAACCTTTTGGGCACCAGGGACTGGTTCCATGGATTAAGGCTTTTCCACAGATTGGAGTGGGGTGGTTTGGTGTGTTGCCTGCATCCCATGAATGGGGTTTGGCTTCTTTGCGTGAATTCCATTGTTGGCATGTTGCAGACCAGTGCTGGTCCACAGACCGGAGGTTGGGGACCCCTGACCTAAATGATATAGACAATGAACCTAAAAAGGGGCAAAATCACTATTCTGTATAGTCTAAGATTAATATAACCAGCCTACTATGGTTCAGAATGAAGCTGTATACAGAGGGGAGGGAGAGAAAATCAGATATGATGGAACAGTACTTTCTTATTCTCAAATAGATAGTGCTAAATTAGATGAAAATGAGCCGTCCCAACACTTATCAGAATTCAGAGAAAACAACAAACTCATATTTTTATACGTGCACATTCAAAACATGCCATGTGAAAAAAATTAGTTCTCATCTTGCTTTAAAAATATTTTGGGCTGTAACAAGGAAAAAACAAGCATTGACAAATAAATAGTTGCTCTTTTGACAAGCCTTACATTTGTAATGAAGAGTAGGCAGGTAATCTCTTTTTCACAACACAGTAGAAGTGTTTTATTTTTTGCTATGACCATGTTATTTTCGCAACTAATTGTTAGTATATAGAATGCAATTCCACAGTCATAAAATGATCTATACAAATTACCGTATTTTTGGCACCATAGGATGCACCGGACGATAAGACGCATGGTGCCCAGAGGCCTCTCATTTGGAACGCAGGTGTGCAGAGATCACTTCACGGGGTGCTCCAAAGTCTGGAGATGGGCCTGCAGGCTGAAATGGAGGCTTTCCGGCACCCCACGGGAGTACAGAGATCGCTCCGCGGGGTGCTCCAAGGTCCGGAGATTGGCCTACAGGCTGAATCAGAGCCTTCCCGATGCCCCTGCAGGCCAATCTGTGGAGCGATCTCCACATACCCACGGGGTGCCGGAAAGCCTCCAATTCGGCCTGCAGGACGATCTCCGGACTTTGAAGCACTCAGCAGAGCAATTTCCGGGTGCGTGGAAATCGCTCCGTGGGGGACTCCAAGGCTCAAAAATTAGTCTGGAGGCCGAATTGAAGCCTTCCTGGTGCCCCGCAGATCGATCTCCCTTGCTTTTTTGGAGTA
>JANHFO010001779.1:107183-117974 GCA_032468095.1 Pareas carinatus
TTGCAGCAGCTTACCAGATGGTCCACTGTTTCTTCAGCTTCTTTGCATAGGCGGCACTTACTGTCTGTTGCTGTCTTGTTGATTTTGGCTTTGTATGCATTTGTGAGGATGAAGGGCATGATTTATTGTCATTATTTTTCTGATCTTCCTATCTATTGCTCTTAGTTCTGCTTGAATCCAGTTCACTATTCCAGCTGCGTATCTAATGTCTGGAATTTTCCAGGTGTTGATTGCCTTGATAGCATTTCCTCCATTGAGTTTGGACTTTAAGATTTTATTCACTCTCTTGATGTATTCACCGCTAATCTTTTTCTTGACTTCAGTGTGCTTGATGTTATTAGCTTGAAGGATACCTAAGTATTTGTAATAATCATCCTCACCAAGACTTTTAATGCTATTTTCGTGGGGCATATTGATTCCTTTAGTTTTCACTGTTTTTCTTTGTTTGGTGGTGAGTGTGGCACATTTGTCCAATTCAAATTTATTATTATTATTATTAATTATTATTTTCACATTAGCTTAACAACTAGCAGAGTGGTATTGTGTTTGTATTCACATGAACTTGGAAGCACTTCTTTCAAATCATTTTGGAAATTTGTGACATTCCAAAGTTATGACTGTTACATCTGACCTTGGTGATTAATCCTGTTTTGAACCATAATCCTGTGTCCGAAGATGTTCCTGTCTGCCTACTTACCTCCCTAACTTTGAAAGTATGAAGTCTTTCTTTCAACTTCTTTCTTTCAACATCAGATAATATCTTTCATTTATACTCCTTTAAGTGCAACTTAAATACTATAAACCAAGCTGCCCTATGATGATAAATAAAGTAAATGCCAGCAGATTCTTTAATTCTGTGACTTTCAGAAGAAGGGATACTAAAATGGGATACTTTGAAAATACTAAGACAGCATTGAACACGATGTAGCTATATTATCAACATGCATAGAACGAGTTACAACAAAGCTAAATGTGACTTGGTTCTATAGACATGTAATGAGAAAGTGATTTTCGGATTTCACAGAAGCGTTTTGAGATGCTAATTTCTGCTTGACAACGGAAGGGGGAAAAGACAGTAATGCATAGGATTAATATTTTTGTATATTTAGGGCTAATTTACACATGGCATGCACAATTCAATGTGATTCTATCCTTACATGTGAATCAAAATGGTAGGGAAAGATAAACAACTTGTTCCATTTGAATGATTTTCCAGTCCTAATCTCTTCCCTTTTGTCTCTCCAAAGGAAGAAAAATATTTCTGAAATGAATTTTTAGACGGGAAAAACGGAAAGGGTTACTAAACTTGTACTAACTTAGTCCTAGTTATCCTATTCCATTCCTCTTACTACATACTGGAGGAAAATAAAATTACACTAGTGCCATGCCATGTGATTCATAGTTCCATCCCTGATAATGGCTAAGAAAGGGAAGATAAAATTTTAATAAGTGTACCTAGAAGTATAGCAAATATGCACATGCATACAACTTTCATAATCCCTATGCAAAAACTCTTTAAACATTAAAATGGATGAACAATTACATATTTATATACAAACAAGCTGAAAAACAATACAATTCTACTTAGTTTTGGGCGACTCTTATGGCTAAGAATTACATAGCTTTTTTTTGTAAACACGTGGAACAAAGTGATTGTTTGACAAAGAAAAAAAATAATCTAAAAGGATTGTAGAGATGACTTGTCCAACAGGTATAGAAGTTTTCAATTCCTGGGAAGTGTTGTACGAGTCAATAAACTTTCATTTACATTCCAACTACAATTTGCATTGTACAACCATTGTTACTTTTACTGAGGAAAGCTTACAAAGTAAATATCCCTTAACTTGGGGATTAATATGGTTTATCTGAACTTGACTAAGAGTCCTATATGAACTCTTATGGTATGTAAACTATGGTTTATCATATTATATATGAGCCCAGTTCAGTTGTGATGAGATCAACAAAATAATTCATGATTATATAGACTATGGATCAGTGTATGAAATCCAAGTCTATAAAAAAAGTCTAAGCATTTTCCTGAGTGTAAGTTTTACTGAACACAACAGAATCTATGATTCTGGATTATGTTTTAGTTTTAAACAAGAAGTGAAGTTTACTGTATTTTTCTGATGTTCAATCACAATAGTAAAAATAATGGTCACAATCTAGTCATTCAGATTTCCAATGTTTTCAAAGAATGAGTAATTCTGATTGAAAACCAACTAAAACTTGTATCAGCAAAAGTTTTCCAGTTATTCTATACATGAGTATTGTTTCAAAGCAACATGGCAGTAGCATTTGTGCCTACCAATTTCCCCCTAGACTAGATTTCTGTAAAGTTTACAATTGCTGAAAGACAGATGGCATATAAATGTAATAAATTATTGTTCCTACTACTAGCACTGTCATTAATCTGTTGTAAGCAGAATTTGTTCCCTTATCTAGTACAAAACACAGAATTAATTTAATAGGCGTAAGACCACATCTGGGAAACAAATCTCCTAAAATTAAAAAGATTGGACAAATGCTAATAGCTCCCACTTGCAAAGTAATTTAAAAAGGGTAATGCACTTTCATTCATAGGAATACGATTAATATCAACATCTTTTAAAATTATTGCTTAAATTAGCAACTTTTCTACTTGTTTTCTTCTTTACTAATACACTGGGTTCTCAGCAAAGGTAAACGAACACTTGATATGGTTTTATATATTCTATCAGTTTTATTCTTATACTACTACAATAGGCTAGTTTTAATGTCAGTTTGAAAGTAATGGAACTATATGGTCAGTGAGGATCCAAACTACTGACTTTCCATATAATACAAATCTGTAACATATAGGTAGTTCCTGACTTATGACCACAATTGAACCCAAAATTTCTGTTGTTGAGTGAGGCATTTGTTAAGTGAATTTTGCCCCATTTTATGACTTTTCTTGCCATAGTTGTTAAGTGAATCACTGCAGTTGATAAGTTAATAATATGGTTGTTAAGTGAACTTGGCTTCCCCATTGACTTTGCTTGTCAGAAGGTCACAAAAGGTGATCACATGACCTCAGAACATTGCAACCGTCCTAAGTATGATCCAGCTGCCAAGCATCTGAATTTTGATCACATGATCACGGGGGATGGTTCAAAGGTCGTAACCATGAAAAATGGTCATAAGTCACTTTTTCACTACCATTTTAATTTTAAATGGTAATTAAATAACTGTTGTAAGTCAAGGACTACCTGAATTTAAATATTTAAATATATGTACTGTAAATATTTAAATATATGTACTGCAAATATTTAAATATATGTACTGTAAATATTTAAATATATGTAAAATATTTGAGGGGCTGCCAAAAAGAATAGAAAGTCAACCTATTATCCAAAGTACCTGAAGGCAAGACAAGAAGCAATGGATGGAAACCAGTCAAAGAGAGAACCAATCAGGAACTAAGGAGAAACTTCTTGACAGTGAGAACAGCTAACCAGTCAAACAGCTTGTCTCCAAAAGGTGTGGGTGCTCCATCACTGGAGTTTTCAAGAAGAGATTGGACAGCCATTTGTCTGGAATGTTATAGCATCTCCTGCTGAAGTATTTGGTTGGACTAGCTGACCTTCAAGGATCCTTCCACAACTCTGTTATTCTGTTAATAACTCTTTGATGATGCTTTTAAATTTTAAGTACAAGCCTTTTCTTGATCACTCAGTAACTAAGAGGTCATGTACTAGTGAGAGAAGAGGATTTGTTCTGAACTGAAAACTTGTATTGGCAGAGTATTTTTTTTAACTCTTTCAACCAAAGCAACCATCTCTGTGACTCTAATCTGTATTTCTAAAAAAATGATCATGCATTTCAATGGATAACTCTACGTATACTTAATGAAAACATGTCAGTTTCAAGAGTTGGCCTCTTTCCCCTAATAATAAACATTAACATCTTAGGATCTGAGTGCTCTTCTAAAATGAGATAAAAGAAAAGCTTGTAGACTTACACCTTTTGACGATTATTCTAGAAAGGATGCACACAAACCTTAGTCTAGAAAGGAATAGCCACTCAAAGGTTGGCTAGTTTTGTTACTTTAAATTAAAAAAGGGGGCTTTTCATATGCAGTATATTTTTCCATCTCTTTTCTTTGACTCTGTGTACACATTTTCTAGGCTACTTACTCAAGTTCTTCTATCTGGAATCTGAGGGATGGAGGTGTATTTTTTCACTTTTCTATGACTGCAAAACTAGATCCAAGTTTAATGTATTTTATATCTATAGAGCTTCCTTTGAAAAGTGCCACCTATCCAAAGTTAAACATTGTAAATTACATTGAAATTAAAAGTAACAGTGAAGCACAAAGTTAAATTCTAGTGAAATAAGTTTTATGCTACAATTTAAGCCTGCTTAGATTTCACTTGATCATATTTGTTTTTTCTAATATTTTTTTGAATCATCAACTTAACCATTATGTCCAACCTTATCCTCATAAGTAAATATGTCTATGATTAACTACTTATACCACATTAACAAGTTCAGTGCAAATATCACAAGATTCCATGAACAAGTGGAAAAATTGTTTGATACTTTTTACTATTAGAAAGAACAAGGCAATTTTCCTTTTTGAAGACAGTTAGGACACACTTTGAAATTATCAAGATGTTTGATTTGAATACTGAACATATTCACGGGAAATAATCCTTTTAAATAGGCAATTAAATCAGCAAGCACAAGAGAATAGCTGAGTTAATGAATACTGTCCCTCTTTCAAGTTTATATATAAATAAAACCAATTCTTTGAAAAAAGTCTATACTTTTTTTATCAAAAGTCATGTATGATCAACATTTTACTGTCAAATCATAATTGTTAAAAAAGTTGGCGGACTTTGTATTTCTTTTAACTCTGTTATTCACCTACTCCAACACCAATAAAATGGAAGAACTTAATCTGGTAACAAGAAGTGTAGCTGAAAAGTTGCATGCTATATTTCAAGACTAAGTATTAAAGTCCCTAATTTCACAATTCTTTATTCTTCAGGCAATAATTGAGAATTTTAAGACAACATTTTGCCCTTCAATTTTTTTATACATGATACGGTATGGCAAAGAAATGTACTTACGCCTTTAATACCATAATACCAGTGTCTTGCAAATGCTGGCAATGCATACCACTGATGAACACTGGTGAAGGTACTAATCTCCCTAAATAGTCTACAGTCCAACAGGCAAGGTCAACACTGCTGAAACTTCTCCTCCTTTAGAACTGAGGTGGATCTGCTCAATAGGAAGGACTCCATTGCAAATGACACTCTGATTTCCTGTATCCCATATCACCTGGAAGTCTTCACTTCAATATAAACATAATCCAGGCTGACTGGTTAAGCTCCTATCAAGCTCTATGACTTACTTAAATCACAAAGTGATCAAAGGAACCATGATGTTGTTGTTTAGAACTTGCCTTGAATCCAAAGTCAACTGAATCCAAATTCATCTGATCTTGTTCACTATACTTTAAGTTCTTCATCTTTTCTCAATGAAAAAGAAAGTAGCAAAAGTATGCAATATGTACCTGAAAACGATGTGCTTTCCCACTTGCCTTGTCTGCAGCTTTAAATAAAAACCTGCTCAAAACTACCCAGGCCTTAATTTAGGGGTTTGGGAACCATGGTCCTTTTATGACTTGTGGACTTCAACTCCAAGAATTCCTGAGACAGTCATGCAGGCTCAGGAATTCAGGGAGTTGAAGTAAACAAGTCATAAAAGGACCATGGTTCCCCACTCCTGCCTTGCTCGAAGGAAAATGGGCATACCTAATATACTGTACCTAAGGCAATGATGGCAACCCTTTTAGACATTGACTGTCCGGATGAGTTGTGGATAATGAGTCATGGATAATGAGTCATGGCTCATGACATCATTGCCTGGTGCCGCTACTCCTTTCTGAGTATGTGGATGACCTCATGATGTTATCACCTGATACTGCTACTCCTTTCTGAGCATGCTCAGCTCTGGGGTGATGCTGGGATGACATGGCTCATGTGCCAACAGAGAGGGCTCTGCGTGCCCACTGTGGCACCTATGCCATAGGTTCACCATCACTGACCTAAGGCATCTCCTGGGGTCTGTGATTGAAATTGCCTAAAAACATACAGACTCAATTGACACAAGCTTGGCAAAACTCACCATTTTCAGGCTGGTCCTTAATATCAGCTTCGCTTGGCTGGTTGGGACTTTCTGACTGACTTGAATCTAAAAGACACAAATAGGGTCCAAAATTATAGGAACTGACTATGGAAGAGCAGCAGGTTTTATAGTCTGAGGCATTTGTAATAGATAAAAAACAAAACAAAACAAAACAGCCCCCACAGGAAGCACTGTATAAATCACTGATGTTTAATTTTTATGACGTTTTTAAAAAAATCTGAAGTCAAAATGCATCATTTAAGACTTCAAAGCCTATACAGGTAGTCCTCAACTGTCTCTGTTACAACAGAGCCCCTCCAAAAAGTAATTATGACCTGGTTCTAAGTTTCCAACAGTCAGATGATTCCCCATGATCTTGTGATTCCATTCCAGCCACTTGACAACTGGCCCACACTTACAGCTCTTTGCAATGTCCCATGGTCAAGAGACTGTGATTTATGATGTCTTTGCCGAAACCACTAACTTCTGGTTGTTTGGCAAAAATGCTCCATAGCAAATGATTTTGATTAACAACTGCAGTGTTTGCTTTACAGCGCCACAAGAAAGGTTGCAAAAATGGCCCCCAGCCCTGTGGTGACTCATTTTACAACCATCACAGTTTATGACTGTAATAGGCAGGCTCCATTATGATCAAAAGTCAAAGACTACTTTATTATTATCAGTGAAGACCTTGGCTTTGTATTCCAATCATGTATGTATGTATGTATGTATGTATGTATGTATGTATGTATATGTATGTATGCATCTATATATGTACACACATACATACACAAGCGGATATTCTAACGCTATCAGAATTCATTAACATGCTAACTGCTTGCTACTGAAATATTACATTTTTCATATTTATAAGAATTGTTCATGCCTCTATAAAAGTACAGAATAAGCCATTTTAATTTATAGATTCTTTTTCATGAATTTTAGTCTGAAAAAGAAGCTAGAGAGACTAAGTGAAGGCAATGTTTTTTCTTTGTCCTAGAAGCAGGGAAATCTGTTTTTTTAAAGAAGCTAGTAGATAGTTCCCCCCATTTTAATTCAAAAATAACCACAGAATATTTGAGCTTGATTCAGACCTATAATAAAGGATATGGAGGGGATGAGACAGTTTTTCCAAATAAAATCTAACTACCTGTCTCTTCCTTTGCCAAAGAGTGATCGACTAAATAAAAAGATCCATTTGGATTAGGTAGAGTATGCCTATTATCCAATACACTATGCAAACTGGGATCTAGTGGGGACAATGGTGCTAATACATAATCATACTGATTATGATTCATTTCCATTGCATTTGTTTTCTAACAATGACAAAATATTTACTTATTTTATTGTACAGTTTTTATAGTCCCCCTAAATAAGAATAATCTTGGCAGAGCATGATACGCTAAAATATTTAATGATAACAATTATATACAAACACCCCACCAAGCTGAATGCCAATATTTAACTGAGACTGAAGGCTTGGTGAAGTAAAACTGTGCTCAATGACCTTTTAAGTGACACAAAAGAGGGTGCTTTACAATATACCCAGAATAACTAGATAGCAGGTAGTGTATGAATCATGGTGGTACAGTGGTTAGAATTGCAGGCTAACTCTATTGTTTCTGACAGGAGTTCGATTCTCACTGGCTCAAGGTTGACTCAGCCTTCCATCCTTCTGAGGTCAGTAAAATTAAGACCCAAATTGTTGGGGAGCAATATGCTGACTCTATAAATGACTTAGACAGCGCTGTAAAGCACTGTGAAGATACCCCTAAGTCCAAGTCCTATTGCTATACACAATACAGAATAAGTTGGTAGGAAGCTTGGCGGTCTTCTAGTCAAGCAGGAGACCCCATACAATTTCAGACAAATGACTGTCTAATCTCTTCTTTAAATACTCCAGTAATGGAGTACCCACAATTTCTGTAGGCAAGCTGTTCCATTGATTAATTGTTCTTGCTGACAGGGAACTTGTTTCTCCTTAATTCTAAGTTGGATCTCTGTTTGTTAAGCTTCCATCTGTTACTTCTTGTTCTGCCCTCAGATGCTTTGAAGAATTGATTGACGCCACCTTTTTCATGACAGCTCATAAAATATTGGAAGACTGCTATCATATCAGTCCTAGTCCTTCTTTCTCTCATACCCAGTTCCTGCAACTGTTCAATCGTCTAGCCTCCACTCCCCTAATCATCTTTGTTCTTCTTCTCTAGATTCTAGACAAAATAACCTTTTATGTTATGGTGATTATATTAAATGTATATCAATATTTATATATATTTCAAAAATTATTATAAGGTAATAGTTTCAAAGTGTGGGGGACGTTTGGTGTCTTTTCATGTCCCTGACACAGGAAGAACATGAGGAGACCTTCTCATGAAGTCACTGGACAAATTAAACTCCATCAAAGTGGAGTCTGATGCAATCTAATGATATTAGCTGGTGTTAAAAATACAAATAACTACGAAATAGCAGAATTCACATGACGTAATTAGACTAAAAAATATTTGTATTTCATTAATTTCAATGAAAGAAAGTTAAACCGATGACTGGCCCCTGAAAAGAAATTTTAAAAATGGATTGTGCCCAACGTAACTTACTACAGATGGAGCTAGAGGCATTATAGTAAAGAATAACAATTTGAGTTACAGGCATATTTTATGAAGAAATCTAGTCTTGATGGTGCACTCTTAAAACATTTTAAAAGCTGAAATAGGGATACTATAGAACAAGTTAGCCAAGAATTATATGCATTGTTGTCTTCAGAGATCACTAGCAGCAATATATAATCTCTGGAAAATTCATTTTGATTACTACATTTTTCATGATTAAAAAGAGAAAATTAGAACTGTGTCAAGCATTTTATTTTTGATGAAGCATTTCAGATTTTCTGAAACTTAGTAGCCTTTAGACAGAATTCATTGGCTTTCATAGGCACAGTAATGTTATATCAAAATCCTTGAAACTTTATGCCTCTTTAAAAACCACAGAAAGTTGCATGAATAGGAAACGTCCTGACCCTTTTCTGAAACAATTTTAAACATTATCTTGCTACAAATGATTTAGATATAGGAAACTGCAACCTTTATTAAGTCTGCCTGTAAAGATTAAAAACCTCTTTACATTTAGAACAGGGAATACGCCTGTGAAGTTAATGCTAGTTATTAATGCTGGCAATCTTATCTACTGTCTACTTTTAAATGGTTGTTTGATATTTATGGTTTATTTCTTGCTGTGTGGATCACCCTGAGAATGTTGGTATTGATGGAGCGTCGATAAATTGACTGAATACTGATATGGCAACCCTTTTCTTTCTCTGGAAATTGGGATATCATTTGGAAAATTGGAGTATCAGTATGAATCACATCATTCATACTT
Source organism: Pareas carinatus (assembly GCA_032468095.1). Classification (NCBI taxonomy): domain Eukaryota; kingdom Metazoa; phylum Chordata; class Lepidosauria; order Squamata; family Pareidae; genus Pareas; species Pareas carinatus. Next base: position 116,718 of record JANHFO010001779.1, read on the forward strand.
CCTGTTGATCTACTTAGGGTACCACTAAACCACTATCTTCCAGATGAATGGATTTGTAGCCATTGCAGATGAGTTGAGGACACTTGCAGCATGAAGAGCTGAAAGGTATGGAATGATGTTCTGTGAGATTTTTGGATCTCATTGAAGATAATCATTATATCCTTCTAAATTGTCATTTTTCCACCAAGGTGCTCCTCTGCAAATCAATGAAGCGCTTCCTTTGCTTATCAATTGTTAATTTAGACCAGATTTATTGATTTATTTATTTTTGCCTTAGAGATATGCCTATATTCTAACTTTGGGGCCAAAGTTCTCTATTGCTATCGTTAACTCCTATTTCAGACTCATTTTTGTGACAGCTTTTTTTTAATTCCCATACACTGGGAAAGAGATTAGCTTTGATAATGGAAATGTAAATCAAAGCTTGCTGTTGTTTATTCCAGACAGACATTTGTGTGTTAAGTCTGTTTATCAGGCAACATTCTGTCTAAGCCAGGAAGCAGTCAGCCTTTGTGAGAAGATGTATGCAAATATACTTCCCAGGAGTCCCTGCAGCAAACCTTTGTGGCCTTGCCCCCCTCCTCCAGCCTCCCACTCCTCCCTACTTTACGGGGAAAAGCTGTGCTAAGCCAGCTCCTAAGCAAATGAGCAAAAACAACTAGCTAGACTGCGCGGATGAGCTTGAATGGAACCCAAACATGTGCACAGTCTACTGCCCTTTATTCTGGGCAGACTTTGTGTATTACATCTGTTTAGCAAGCAATACTTTGTCTGAATTCTCTTGTGAAAAGGAGTTCCCAGAAACTCTGAAGTAGCTTTTGTGCACGGAGAATCCTTATTGCAACCTATGATATATGAATCAATACATGAGCACAATACTCAGCAGAATGCCAAAATCTTTCTAAAAACTGGGCTCAGGTTTAGTTATTTTATTTTAGCATTAAATGTATTGATCCTGAGTTGTGTGCCTGTGTGTGTGTAGGAAAGATTTGTTCCCCTCTTTTAATACACTTCAATGTTTACTTTAAAAAGTTCTTTCCCCTTGTTTTCCTACAAGGAAAAAGTGCAGCATCAGCATTAATTCATGATTTAATTTAAAGCTATCATAAAATGCTTTATCTTGTATATAATTGTCTAAAAGCCCCTTTAACTGGGTTTTTTTCATTTTAAAAAAATTCAATTGGGTTAAAAAAAATCTGTTACCCAAAGGAATTAAAGCACAGGTTTTCAATCCTCAACCCCCCACCCCCCCATCCC
>JANHFO010001779.1:133253-156778 GCA_032468095.1 Pareas carinatus
CAATTGTGTTTAGACTTTGAGTTAAAGGTAGATAAACCAATAACAGTGTTTGAAGATAATCAGGCAGCAATTAAATTGACTTCGAATGCTAAGGTAAATACCAGATTGAAGCATATGTATCTGCGATACCAGAATGTAAGACAAAGTGTGCAGAATAAGTTGATAATGCTGAAATATTGTGAGAGCAAAGACAATATTGCTGATGACTTCACAAAGGCGCAAAGTGTCCAGATGCATGAAGAATCATGCAGGAAATATGATATGGCATTGTAATTCTTTACATATAAAGCATAATGTATATATATGTAATATATGTGTACTATTGTAAACCAAAGGGGAGAATGTTAGGGTTATGGTCCCTTTAAGCACCTAACTGGTTGGTTTACAAAATGGCTGACTAGTTGAGTCATGCTAATTGCTTAGAACCAGAACACTGATTATAAAAGCAGACTAGAGCACTCTCTCTACTCTCTCCTTCGATATTCTACAACTGCTTTGCTTCTGTATTTGATCCTGTGTGTTGCTGCTGAAGATTGCTGGCCAATTTTGTTGGTGAAATTGTTGGTGAAGACTACTTGCTAACTTGGTTAGTAAAAGGATTGCTTGACTGTGTATGATAACTGGACTGTTGACTTAAGACTGGACTGTGTTTAACTTTCTGTTTATAAAAACATTTGTACCTACTGTACTCTGTGGTTGTGTGATACTGATTCCCAACGCTACTTCCTAGCCCACAGCGTTTCTCGCTGCACGTACCATCTGCTTGTTCCTAATATTGGTTCTAAGACCATTTTTTGCTGACATCTCATTGACATCTCTCTTATAGATTAAAATGTGGACAAAATATTCTTCCTTTCCTCACTACTGTTATTTCCCTCCCCCAGTCATATGGTATTACCTGAATGTTTACATGTACTCTTCTTTGCAAGTAGCAACGGAATTATATATATTGAAATTCTTCCTCTACTACCATATGATCCTGAAAGATATGGCTGATTTCAAAAACTGCAGACAGTGCACATTTGCTCCCTGGACAAATACTTTATGGAATTTAATTTGGAGCATAGCACAGCCCTATTAAAGAATTCTTTCTCTAAAGACTGGAATAATGTAAGGCTTCTTGCCCATCATAGCAAAGGGGTATGGCCTGCTTCATCAGAGCAAGTTTTTAGAAATTCAGAAAGCACCGATTAAAATTTACCCATTAAAACACAAAAATAATAAAGGGAAGCCGTTTAACACTTGTAAAACCAAGGGCATCATTACAATGAAAATCTTTCATATTGTTTTTAACATTAATATTTACACTTTAAAACACAAAAATAATAAAGGGAAGCCAATTAACACTTGAAAAATCAAGGACATCATTACAATGAAAATCTTTCATATTGTTTTTAACATTTTCAGGAAATTGATTTTTCCTAACTTTTCAGGAATCAAGGATAGTAATAAAGGTCTATATGGTGTAGAGTGTATAAACATTCCACCACTTGTTCATTTATGTACACATAGAGTATTTTGTGTGCAAAATCTTTTACTTGTAAATTAATAATGTCCATTACTTATTCAGCTAATATATCAATTATTTTCATGTTAATGTTGTACAAAAATGGGAGAATAAACATGGTGACTCCATGTAAGTAACAAAACAGGGAGGCCTTTTAATTCTAGTACACTTTACAGTTCTTTTGCCAGCAAGATAGTAATTACCACTGATCAAATACTCATATAGCAGTAGTAATTGAAGCAGTACTATGAATCACTATTTGAAAAATAAGCAGCAAGCTGCAAAAGCAAACAAAACACAAACACACTGATATATAACTTTTCTGTCAATCCCCGTGTACTCTATCGCCATTCCTTATTCAAAAGGAAATGAAAGCAAAAAGTAAGGTATTAAAGGGAGCCTCTGAAGTCAAAAGCAATGATCTTTGAAAGGTACAACCCCTCATCATGCAGAACTGAGAAAATAAAAAATATATAAATAATAAATAAATAAAAAAGTAAAGAAAATAAAGTGAGAAAATATAAGTTAGGTATAGTTATCATGCAGCCTTGGCATATGCTTCACGGACATGCATATACTTATTCCCATTTTGTTTGTTTTCTGAATATTATTTCTCTACTGAAATCAACTAAAGCAAGATCCCAAGCCAGGCAGAATCATAATGCAAATCTTGAACACAAGTTTTCAGTACTCAAACCCAGAAAAGAAGAGCCAGTCTGTTGATTAGAAAAAGTAGGAGGAAAAATTCTACAATATGTGGAACCAATGAATATAGAAGACTTAATTCTATGAGGTGTTGGCAAACATCCTACATATATGTATAACTTCTCTCATGTGTGCAATAAACCAACCTAAGCAATGTGACACCAGTGAAGTTTCTGGGCGAAGGCGCACATACCGGCAGAGAGGGCTCTGCGTGCCGGCTGTGGCACTTGTGCCATAGGTTCGCCATCAATGGTATAAGATCTTTTCTTGCTTGAGCAGGGAACTGGACGAGAAGATCTCCAAGGTGCCTTCCAACTAAGTTATTCTGTTATTCCTTTCTATTCCACTACCTGCATATTCGGCACACTGGAAGCATATGCAACTAGAAGCTGGGAGAGTTCTGCTATCTACCGTTAATAAGAAAAGTTATGGCAAACATTTACACTTCACATATGACTGCCCTACTAAAATCATTAAGCAAATAACAATAGCATTAATAATTATGTAATTAGCCGATGGAACAAAATTGTTCAGGCTGAATATAATCAAGGTGGTTACCCAGTAGACATTATGGTCACTATGAGTCATTGGTATCTGTGCAAAAAAAAAAGGGGGGGAGAGGGGGGTAATTCCTAAGTTTTATGAATGTGCTATACTCACAAAATTAAAAACAATGTTTTGGAAATGTTGTTAAATATTATGGGATTTCTGCATACAAATTGTCACCATCTAGAACAAAACAGATCCAATTTAACAATAATTGAAAAGGAAATACAGTACATGTTTTTTGGCAATATTCAGGAAAAAGGGAAAAAGAGATCTAGATCTATAAAGATTTATCTAAATGGATAGATTATGAAAATATTTTGTAAAATCATCCTTAAGACTTATCAGGCAGAATAGCAAACTGATACACAGAAAGAAATATTTTGGCTCTATCAGTTGCCATTGTATCAGCTACTATTCTTGAGAATGGGGATATCTGTTTCACAATAAATTACTAGATGTTCCTATCCTGAGTGAGGTTTTATTGCTCTATTATAAAACTTCAACAGCTGAACATTTTAGATTATTTCAAACAACTATCCCCTTTTCCATGGAATTAGATGCCTTCCATTAGAGAGAGCACATATCAAAGCAAGGTTATCAAGCCAACACTCACCAACCAGTATCTAAACTGTTCCAGAGTACTCCAAAGCCCATTTTTACAATATTGAAAATATCAAATCATAATCTTTGCCTTCTTTATGAATCATAAGATCCTTAATAAAATGTAAAATACATATAGTACAATTTGAACATAGACTTTATGTCATTCCAACACACGTAGTTGTCACGAATTCTGAAGTCCTATGAACTATTTCTGTTGCTCTAGGGATGGAATTGTTTTGTTTAACTGAATTAGCAGTTGATGTTAAATACTTACGTGAACCTTAGAAAACAAAACATTTGCTTATAGAACTGTCTTCAGTTATATTATTGAACTGAGCTGCTGAACAGAACAAAATGAAGCTTTAAAAGAAGTATTTCAAGTAAAAGCTTCAAGTAAACTTCACCCAACTTTAATCGGATATTATTTAAAAACAAAAGAACTTTTGCAAATATTTTTAATTAATCGGATGCATTATCTTGAAATTTTCTTTCACTTTTCTTTCTTAAATTAATCCATTTATCTTTTGTGGAGTTCTATGAAGATTTCATGTACAATTATTTTATTACTTGTTATGCTGAAAAAATATGTAACTGAATGGCTCTATTATCAGGATAATCAGCCTTCTTTCGGGTGAACAGAAAGAAACTTTCCAACAGCTATTCAGTAAGTCTGTTGTACTGTCTTAGATTCTATGGTTTGTCACATTGAAGAAGAAAAAAGCCTTTACTTTTTCTTTTCACTGTTTCCAATTTCAATAGTTTTTTTAAAAAGTCGCTTCCACTGTATTTCTACTCCTTAAAACGAACAACTTCCAGCAAATTAAATCCTTTCTTAAAGGAATCACAATGAAATGTGGCATTTAACAAGGTTTTCCAGGATTCTGAACTTTAAAAAAATATTACATATGCTTCTTTTCCTCCTGTGATAAAAATGTTAACATAAACCAAATTTAACAAATTCAATTAAAACTACTCCAGGTACATTATTTCCCAACAAGCTAAATACAAGATACTGTATGTGCATACTTGCATAAAGCTTTTCAGTCTCATCTAAATATACCAAATTTGAAAGCTATCATAGAATCCTTAAAATATCTACAAAATTTTGTTCATTACAACATGCTGCACAGGCTATTGTCAAAAGTTCAACACCAACTAAGTTCAGAGTCCAACAAATGTACAAAGTCTGCAAGTCTTAAATTAACTATTATAACTAATAAAATCATTTATAAAGAACTCAAAGTTCCAAGATCAGAAATCTTTTAAATTCTGCTCTTCTACCAGGAAAGAGAAGAAAACTGAACAGAAAATCATTTGATAAAATCCTGCATTTAACACATTTCCTTTTCTTTTTTTAGCCTTCAGAAGATTTTTTGGGATTGCAATTCCCAAACACTAGGATTTAAATAACCAAACAGTTCTATGAAATCTAATGCTAAAAGGATAGTTCCTTGAAATATCATTAATTCAGGTAGACAGATGTTTTTGAAAATGCAAAATGAAGGATACCTGGTCTGCAAACAATTAAAACAATTATGTTCTTCCCTTCTATTGCTCCAAAGGCACCACTATGCATTTCTTTAATTCTAACAGAAGACACAGTCATCAAATTTTATTGAAAACCTCTAATTCAGTAGGAGGGAACTTTCTAAAGTGGCAAAAAGATCTTATCTTTTCTCACCACAATTCAGAGGAATTTCTCCTTCAAAATAGTTTTGTTTTGTTTTTGCTTTTACTGTTTGCTGTGAAGAAGGGAGATAGGAATGTTAGACAAGGCTTTTTGGGGGGGGTGTCGATTAACTGTTTCATATTCTTCAACCCGCAATTTCACCAATATGTATTTTTGTCATTGCTGGCTAAGATCATGTAAAGCTACGTTTCTGTTGACAGGTTAGATGAACAGGCCACAATTATTGGGTTAATACATCACACTAATCCATGAGTTAAGCCACAACAAATGATTTTAGGTAGCACAAGAACTCCTGTCAGAATCTACTCATGAATTCTATAGAGCTTCTGCAAACAGATCCCATCTTTGCAATTTGGGATACGCTGCAGTTGAACAAGCATAAATCAGCTCAGTGTAAATATAGATGACAACATGAGAACACAAGAGGTCTGAAGCAGGGCAAAGAGCTTGTGTGGAAGTGCCCTTAAGGATTAGTGCAATATGTGTGATTTGGCTACTACCTCCCCTAAAACAGAAATAGCTTCAGTGGCTTGTGGGTATATAAATGCAGTATCTTAGCAATCTGGTTTATACTTCTGAGGCTCTAGGGGTGTAACGTACTTGTTTTTAAAGCTCCAATTCCAAAAATATTTCCTAATCCTCTCAAACACATGCCTGCATCACTATAGAAGCAACACACCAGTTAGTTCACAGTTTATTTAAGTTAAATGTATGGTGTGCTATCATTAAGTCTAGCTCAGGGAACTTGTATATCCGCATTTAATGCAGTTTGTTATTCTGAATACTCTTAAAAGAAATGTACTAATCACAATGCTGCATCAATATTGAGAAGATAGTGTCCTGGCTTTGAAAATGATATAATTTGAGAAACTACTTTCTTCTGCATTATTTAAATTTCCTTTTACATTGAAAATGTACTATTATTTGGATTAGACTTTTACATTTGAGTATGCTCCTTGGTTAAAAATCACTCGGCCTAAAATAGTCTGGCAGACGTTTTGGGAGAATTCGTCACACACTCTCACCTATGCTGGCAAAGCCAGAGCTTTGGCTGTGAAGAAAACCACAATGTGGGAAGGAAAGCCTACAAAAGAATGAAAACAGAGTGTCTCAAGCCTTGGCAAAAGGACACTAAATAAAACAGAGAGCAGTGACTCATTCTGGCAGGGAATCTACCTCAACCCCTTCAAAGGTTTTGGCAACAGTCCTCCGAGGAGACCCTCAGCTTTTGCCAAGCCACAAACACCACAATTATTATCACAGCAGTCATCAACAAAACAGATTTTGTAAACTGACTTGCTGGCACGTAGGTTAAAGAAGCTATTAAAAGAAATAACAGCTGTTTGGGTGACCCTGCACTGAAACTCACTTTACAGAAAGTATGTGAATTATGTGACAAGCGCGCGCACACAGACAGACACTACTAAATACATACATGCCAAAAAATATTATTCCTATCAAGCTATCTTAAAACTAAAGAAGCAAATACCCATAATAAACAATGTTAACTTTACTAAACTGATTAGTTACATCAAAGGAAAGCTGTCTGAAACCAAGTTCACATATGACCTTAAACTATAGTTTGCCTATCTATAATTTACTGAATAAACCTCAGATATGAAAGGTATATTGCATAAAACATCTATTCAAAATCAAACAACTTTCTGTATTAGTGTAATAATTGAATGCTTCCTTAAGTTCAATGACCATATACATGTCCTGGGAAAGGGAAATGGAAACCTAAAAGCAATTTTTATAGCTCCCCCCCCACCATCATCTATGAATAATCCATTCCAGAATTCTAGCTGTACTATGCTTTTAATAAGTTACTAAATCAGCCAAGACTTGACTCCTCCAATGAGTATTTCAAGACAAAGTAATATGTGATATGGAGTTTTTTCTGAGCCACTTTGGGATAAAGGCACCAGGCTAGAAGCTGGGAGACCTTAGGCACAAAGTCAGCTGCGGAAACCTGGGCCAGTCTTGTCAATTATAAGATGCGGGCAAGAGCAAACCACTTGCCAAGAAAACCCAAAGGGCTTCTCCAGGCAGTTGCCAGAAGTCAACACTGACTTGAAGGTACACAAAAAAAAAGTTTGATGTTTAATTTAAGTGTTTTAAATATTACATGAACTTTCAAAAGTTTGCTAAACTATGTAAAATAAATAAATGTATGGGTATGTAAAGGATATGCCCAGAGATGTTCATGGTCATTTGTACCCAGTCATCCTTATTGCTATATATGGTCAGTCTGGGCCAAGAACCAAAAAACAAAGCCACACAGACTTCACACATCAAACTAAGCCAAAACCAAGCAAGCAATGTAATGGCTTAATAAGATGGGTGAAGCAGGGCAAAATGAGAAGGAGTAACACCGTTAATAGAAGCAAGGTAACTGAAAATACTCAAAAAGTCAGACAACTAAGTTCCAGAGAGGAGCAAAAGGCCCAAGAATGAAGTTTGAGGCTTGAGTGAACCAAACAGGATTTATTAAGAGGACAGCAAGGTGACTTGAACACAGTCAGAAGATGTTATTAGAAACTGCCTTGAAAGCTCCCTTTTATACTTTCTGACAGGGCACAGTTGTGACCAATCAGGAGCTGAGATTTTCCCGCTTCTTCCCAGAATACTTTGATACTTTGCAAGATAGACTCATTCTTTGCAAGCAGTTCTTGTTGTGCAAGATGCAAGCCAATACACAACATTGCCAAAGACTAAAAAATGGAAAGCCAACATCTGTGGGAGAAAGAGGAAGATGGGCTGCCACTCCAAAGGAAAAAAAAAGACTTTTCTTGCTTTGTAAATGTTGATAGAAATACAACTACCTGGGAAGACAGCTCACTTACTTTAGGCATGCTGCGGGAGGTTCAAGTAGGAAGTTTAGACAGTACTATTTAATGGATAAGTGCTCTCTCCTTAGGTGCTTGTTGTCTGTATTTCTAAGTTCAGATATAACAATGGAGAGGGAAGGAAAAGTATGTGCTGCTTCCGATATTTAGATTTAGCAATTGTTTTGGAACCTTGCAAGGGTCTGGATGTGAAAAGTCTGCCTTGGCCTACAAAGTTGAAAAGTATAGGGGCAACTCTGCTGGATTTTTCTTTCTCCTGGATCAGCCGGAAGACAAAGATCATACTGGGCACATCATGGTAGGTATAGTGGAAATCGGATCATCTCTATGACTGTGAGTGCTGGTATAGAATACATATGTCTGAAAAATTAAGCCAGCTGAATCTAAGTACCTATACATTTGATTTTTCTATCATGATAGGTTAGTGTTTGTTTCTTGCAGTTACTTTGGGATCATGGTTTTACTTTTTATTTTGGCAGAGAGATGCTACAAAATTTCATGGCCGAGAGAAGGAAAAGTGAAGCATGTAGACTTTTAATGGGATTATTAATTACGTTAACGCTGTCTACAGACGATAGGCATTTCTCTGAAGGAAAAGTTCCCGGGAAATGCTTAGGATGAAAGAAACCCAAGCTGGCATTGCTACATTAAAAGACATTTAAAAAATAACTGTTTTGTTAAAATTCATACAGAATATTTTACACTCTGACAATGTAAATCTCTCAGTAAGGCAATCAGCCCTGTATTTCAGATTTTCTACTGAATGGTGTGTTTAATTCTTGTCTTTTCAGACAAATATTAAACCAACAATTCCATGGGATTTAAATGCATTCCAACTTTCTTGTGTTTTGAAAGTAGGACATTGCATTATCTTTTTTCCCTTTCTTTATAATTAATATGGAATTATTTAATGTAGTATATAACTACATTATTTATCAGCACCTTAGTAGAAGTAACTAAATTCTATGACTTCAAGTTCTGAAAAACCATTCAAATATGCTGTTTTCTCCAAAACTCAGAGATCTCTGCTGAATCTTTGCCAGATCACAGAAAAGTTGGACATGACATCCGGTATTTACACTACGCTAAAATTCTAATCAGCACTAACAGCAGTGTGTTTTAATTCAACCTTATGATTTTATTTCAATCTGCTAAGTAGCTCCACTGCCAGAATGCAACTTACTATAAATGTTAAGTAAACAAATGCAGTACCTAAATACATTTAGAGCTTCTAGTATATGTACAAAGTTTGCATTTGTTTAGAAGCATATAACAAAGGAAAATAGTCTGAAATACTGTTGACAGCTGCTTACTTCAGAGTTCTTTGAAAATAATATATCCTTCTAGTTCATGTTTAGTATACTGTAGCCAAGGAAAGGAAACTTGTAGTGTTATTTTATACCAGCTAGTTCTCCTCATGCCTTTCTTTAAAGAGGTCCCTGCCAAGTTCTGTGAAACAAGAACATACTTACAGCTTGGATCTCTGGATGACTTTATAAACTGGAGTGCCAAGAAACTGATGCCAAGTTCAGCATCTTCCTTGCTTTCATAGAAAAAAAAAGACTGTGAAATTCTGCAAAGTTGTTCACTATTTTGGACTTATTCTGTATAGTCAGAGGTTGGCAGCCATCTTATAGCTTGGCAACCATTTTACAAATTTATCTAGCATTAATTTAGAACCGATTTTATTTAAATAGAATTCTGATTAACTAATCTCCAAAGTAAACAGTATGGTATGCTTTCAGGTAAATTAATTCTTTATAAAATTATCCAGCAAACAGATTATTAAAGGTTTTTTTTTTCACCCTTACGGGCAACCTGTGTCTTCTTCAACCTTGGGTCTTCTATCAGAAGCTAGGAGTTTGAAGGTTCCATGCAATATCTTAGTTGCTCCTAATCCCACGCTCTTCTGTTGTCCAGATGTTGTTCCTGACATCTGTTGGAGTCATTCACCGAGTTCTTCTCACACATCTCTGAGTGCTTCTACCACTGAGACCCCTTTGGTCTTTCTTTAGTTTCCACATTCAAATGTATCACATCTATATTGATATAATTCATATCAAATGATTTCTTGATTTCCTAGAATTGGATCGCTAGAGAAGCTAGTTCTACTGTGAAACTTCAGATGACCACTAGGTCATAGCAAACATGTTCTGACAACTCTATTGCTTTCTAAGGGCCATTTGGATTTTTGAAGCCCAAACCAGGCAGCCATATCTTAAAACACAATACCTTTTATTAGGGAAGCTCAAGATGTATAAGCTTCAATCCTTTAGTAGAATTTTTGTTAAAAAAGAAGACTGGGCTTTCATAAATGGATTTGGGTTTATCATATGGAATTTTATAGTCCTGAGTAGGTTGGCTGGGGTGATATAAATGAGTAAAACTACTGAGCGGTATTGTTCAAAAATCTGGTAACATTGCTATCATTGACATGCAATTAAAAACTGACAGATCAAGAATTCCAGAAGAGACAATGCACTTTCCCATTTGTTAATCTTTAATGAGGCCTTTGTAACTCTAGCTGAAGTCAAAGTACAGGAACACTATTTCCTTTGGATAAAGAAAATAGAACAGTTCACATGGAGAAACAGATAAAGAGGAGGTTTTAACTGAGATATGAGAAAAAAGCAAGTAAAACATAACAATTATGTCAGCTGCTTTCTCAGGCAGGCTTTCACTTCCTTCCAAATATGTATAGTTTACAGCCATATGCAGGAACCTCATTTTTTCCAAGATTTTAAAATTGTACTAGTTTTTTTGTTTATTTCTAAAACATAAATATACTAACTGTACCATTCAAGCTCTACTTTAATACAAACAGCTATCCACTGTTAAAACAATAGTTCCAAACAATCTCACAACATTAGCAAACCATGCCTTCATATTACAGAATCTGTACTCACAAGGAAATTCCACACAATAAGGATATGTTCAAATGCTAATTATAAACTTCCTGTTCACAGGTTTAGGCCTTTATGTTATTTTCTCTGGGCTCTGCACAGCGGGGAAATTAAAGAGAAACTGCCCCCTAGTTGCCCCTTCCTCGGCCAGTTTTTCTTCCTTTCTCTCTGTAGGAATTGGAGCATACTAAATTGTTTTTGTTCCTCTTTCATAAAGTGAAACTATTAGAAAGTTTATTTAAATTTTTCTCTAATCGAAGGAGAATACAAGGGGAACAACAGAAAGTAACTAGTAATTGAGCATCTACCACAATCACAAATGTAATTGCCATAGTAACACATGCATGACATCTGGTTCCTATAGTTTGCCTCCTCCTTTTTCTCTCTCTTCAAGTGCAGAAATGAGAGTTCCCATTGAAAATAATAGAGAAATCTGTGATTTCTGTAAAATTGAGATTGTGATGTAACATGTGGTTCCTCCTCTGGCACCACAAGATAGTGGTAGACATTGGAATTCAAATTTTTAGCAGACCCTGTCTTTGAAACCAGGAAAATGTCAAGATGTGTAACTCAAAAATGTTGTTGTATTTCCATCCTCAATATTCTACAGATCATAAGAAAATATATATCAAAATTCTTAGCACTATTAAAAACCTAGGGCAAACCACAGCTTCTCTTGGTGTTAACAGTGGTTTGACCAAACCTGTTTTACAAGCACCTCATTTTAATTTTTATTCAGTATAGTAAATACTGAAACACAATGTATGGGAAATAGCAACATGACCATAGCCTTCCAAGGTATCAACACTCTGCTTTTACTCATGCCTTTAACCTTATTTACATACACACAATCCTTTTGCATCTCTCTTTTTAGCCCTAGTCCAGTGATGGCAAACGTTTAAGAGACCAAGTGCCCAAACTGCAACCCAAAAGCCGCTTATTTATCACAAAGTGCCAACACGGCAACATGCGACACCACCCCCATGGCCATTGGTGCCCCCTTGTACCGCCCATGCCCATCGGTGCCCCCCACTCCCTGTTGCCATTGGCACCTCCTGTACCCCATACTCCACCCGCGGCCTACCCGAGCTCACCACGGGTCTTTCAGAGGCCTGACTCAGTTTTTGCAGCCCACACACAATCCACCACAGGCCTCCCAGCAGCCTACCCCAGCTTCTGCAGCCTGCTGTAAGCTATGCTCTCCTCCAACCTGGCACCCCTCCTCTCTCACCTTCAGCACAGACTCCGTGCCAAGTGTGAGCTGCCTGCCTTATCCCAGACAAGGGAGGGAGGAAGCGTTCCCATTAGGCTGCTGAGCAGAGGGGCAGGTAATGTCAGAAATGTCCTCAGGCACACATGGAGAGGGGAAGGGACCCCCAGTTCCCTCTGGCTTTCTAGTAAAGAAATCTGTGCTGGGGCGACGGTGCACGTGCCTATAGAGAGGGCTCTGAGTGCCGCCTCCGGCACGCTTGCCATAAGTTTGCCACCACTGCCTTAGGCCATTCACCATTAAAGTCCTTAGTTTACCACTGGTCCTTGTAACAACCATCTGGAATTTGAGAGCTTTCTCCTTTCTAATATAAAAAAATAAATCCCCAGATTCATATATAAATTCAAAACAAAAATATTAAAAATGAAAGCATCTGAGTGAAAAAGAGGAATAACAAAGACTTGCTAGACATTTATAGTTTGAGGAACAGTATCTGCAATTGCATGACGTCATCTGTGCTATACAAGTTCAGAATGCATTGATAAATTGCTCCATCGATTCTGTTCTGCTTCACTTACCATAATTATAGCACAATAATGGATGGCATGAATGATATATTCTTACTTTAGAGGAAAGCCAAGAGTTTGCCTGTTTCTTTATGAGATTAGACCAAATCCTTTCAATTAATACAGCATGATTGATACCAGAAAGTATAAGTTAGGTTTTTATATATGCACACTTTAAAGTCTATTGATGTTAAGTACTTGTTTGCTGTTTCAAATATTTAGACAAAACAGTGCTACTATGACAATCTAGATTTCTCTAGAAGTAGAATACAAAATTCATTTTACAGCTCAAGTTGGCTCATTTTTAAAAACATTTTTTGGCACAGAGTGAATATTTTCACATCGGAAGTTAACCCCACCTTGCAATGGTCTTTCCTTTTGAGAAAAAACAGTAGATACATTCCTTTAGCACAACCTTCAATAATATGTAATGCATTGATAAATATTTTATGCATTTTCCATTTCTTGTGGGAACTTTGATTCATAATATAATAGAAAATTAGATAGAAGATTATTTGCTGTCCACTGGAAAAACAAATTTACCAGCTTCTGGTATTCATACAAGAATGCTAAATTAACTGGAATTTGGTGTCATCCAGCATCATGAAAAATTACACATCCATGATTATGCAGCAGACTCCAGTAAGGAGTATTCATTATCTAACTTTGTTATACATATATAGTGACTAGACTGATGTAACACCTAAATTGAGATGAGGAAGGAGGAAAGAAGGGAAGACAGGTTGATTATGCAAATGTAGGTTGCACATGAGACTGATCACGTACCTTATCAATTAATAAACGTAATGAATTAAAAATCCATTGTGTTTGTTGAGACCATTTGAGAGTGCTGGGAAAATTTTGATGCATGTTCAGCAACAATTATGCTATTAAAGTCCTGCTTTTCCAAAGCAGTCATGTTGAGATCTGCTATGGAATGTCCTGGGAGACTGAAATGCTCTGATATTATTTTATCCTTGTTTCTGATATCAACCTTGAACCCATTAATTCTTTTGCACATATTTTTCTCCTGTTCATCCCGTGCAGGATCCAGACTAATATTGCTCTCACATTGGACAGAAGGTCATATAAAAGTGTTTCTAAACATGTGTGTACTTGTTGGGAACTGTGAAAGTACAGCTAGCATAGGGATGAGCCAAAGTAGCCATCTAACTTTGTTGCAAGGTTTGGTATCCATGCTAACATCATTGTCTTGCTGTTTCTAGTTGCTTGTGAACATCTGTTTCCGGTTGTAAGTCTTTCAAGTGGATTCTCCGTATCCACAGTAGATACACTTTAGATCAACCTTGAAGACATATAAGGAACTCATACCTCAGATATCTCCTACAATAGAGTACAGAGGCATGCTTGTAGATGTCTACTTTCTGAGCTTTCCGGTTTTCTTGCAGATGTTCCATTATTCAACTAGGTATCATCACCAGTGTTGAAGAAGGTATGCAATAGCTGTTCCAAAAATACTTCTTAGCTTGTAAAGATAGGAAGGAATACAGAGGAAACTCAAGAATGTTCTGCCTTGATGTTCTTTTAGTATGATAGGGAGAGAAAAACTTCTCCAAGCCGTCAAGATTGTTATAACAATATAGATTTAGCATTTATTGTGCATTTGTTTCCTGACCTGATTTACATTTCCAACTGAAGAAGACTGGAACTAAAATGGCATTTTTACAATAAACAGCTGCTAGATGGAAAATTCACAGAGGAAAAAAAGGGAGGGGGAATTCACTGACAGAGAAAGTTCTGAAGTATTCAATGAGTGACCAGGTCTTTTTAATTTTTTTAAATTAATAATAAAAAAAAGTGAAACACAAAAGTAATAGTGATAGTGGTACAAACATTGTCAGAGAGAAGAAAAAAGAAAACATAAGTGCTTTAACAGAAAGTAAAAATATATAACAATAAAAATAATGTTATGTCAAATAACAATAAATGGTTCCAGTTTATATACTGTATACATGAGTCAGGTCTTAAAGAAACACTGATTTTGATGAATCCAATTTGTTACTGGTCTACATTTTGTGTGCTTGGTATTAATAAAATTAATAGGATTCCTATTAATTCAATCAAACACTACTACTCTGTTAATAAAGTAAATTAGGTATTTCTTTTTAACTATTTTCTCTTTTGAGCATCAAATTGCTTATTAGGTCCAAAAAATTTATAAACTTAATTGTTGGAACATTGACCTTTTAATTAATAATCTGATCAAGAGCTTAAACAGAACTGCTTTTTTTTACAAATCGTACGGCTTAGCTACTGCAATAGCAGAGAATTGATTTGTACTTAGAAATGTTAAATTCCTTCCCTTCTCATCTTACTAAGTCTGTCACTAGAAATCTAAAATGTAATTTAGGATGACTGTAGCTGCTATCATACCTCCTTTGACACATCATAATGTCTGAAACTCAGACGCTCCTGGTTTACATTAAAAAAAATTCACTGTGTAGTGAACAACTCAAAACCAACTATCGATCATATATATTGATCTTTTACAAAAGAAGGCAAGGCTCAGGAGGTCTCACACAAGATAGCATTTCTTTCACTTACCCTCATCTCTAACTTACTGACTCCCAAATTCAGGTCTTCTCAGGATACAGAAACCATCTAACATTTGTGCGGCAGCAAACCAGGCAATATGTGCACAAGATACTTCATGCTAAAGGAAGATATTCTGTACTGGGGGATGATAATCTAATGAATTTCACTGTGGACTGCAACGTCCCAAGGGACATTTTCATATATAATAAAAATGGATGGACTTCAAAATAGCAACATAAACTTTCCTTTGTCAGCAGGCACCAGTATCTTTTCTAAGGCTAACAGTCTTCAAGAAGGTGGTAAATTTAAAATCAAATTGTCATTATGCTGTTGAAAAAGAGGGGAAATTCTCATGAAATGTTCTTATTATTAGACCAGATTTCTTAAACTGCTGCCACCATGCCACTCTCAGCAATGCACAAACTGAAAGCAAAATTGAAAACTTAATCGTAAAGGTTTCACAATATAACAGTACAATGTAATACAAAAACAGTAACTTAATCCGAGCAAAATAAAATTCCCGGGGAATTTTTGTCAACAATTTAAAAAGCCCCACAGAACAGCTTCCCTTTAATTTGCTTTCAGATGGACAATTTTGAGACTAACATAATTCCTTGGGAAAGCTGGTTCACAATTTAGGGGTTATTGCTGATAAATCCCACCCCCAGTCTTCCAGCTTTCCTAATTTCATGGTGTTGAGCAACTACAGGTACGCCTCATTTAGTGACTGTCTCATACAGCAACCATATGCAGTTAAAATGATAATGAAAAAGTAACTTTTTTGCGGTCCTATAAAACAAAGGAAACCTGAAGTAAAATCGTAAGCACAGTTGCAGTTTCATTTAGCAACTGCTTTGCTTAACAGTCAACAGTGGTCACTTAACAAGTACTATCTCAATTTTTCCGGAGATATTCTTTTCAAAAGGTTTGAGTATTACTGAAGCAGATATTGAGGATATCAGCCTCCAATACTTTATATCTGCCATCAGCCTGAATTATATTGTATTGACATTATGGCTAACTGCAGCAAAACTTTAGATGGCTTTATCCTGAGAAGACCTGAGTTTGGGAGCATGTAAGTTACCGATCGGAAAGGGGGAAAGAAATCCTATCTTGCATGAGACCTCCTGATTCTTGGCTTTTCTTGTAAAAGACCAAATATATATGATCAATCAATATGGTTCTGAAGGTACTTTGAGGAAATCAAGCAATGTTATCATGGAAACAGATAGGATTTAGCAGCGAAGTCACATTCTTGTCCCAAAAGGGCCGTTTACTAAGACTTTGCAAGCTTCAAAAATTATTCAGAAAAAGTAGTTTGTATGTCAAGGGTTCCTAACCTTTTAGGATTGGTAGCCCGGTGCAGAGGGGGGGAAAGGGGTGGTTGTGCGCATGCATGCACGCATCAGTCACACATACACAAGTGCAACGTCACGATTGTGTGGTACTCATGGGAGTGTGCTGCCATAGCACTCACAGGAGTGGGTCACAGTTATGCAGTGCTCATAGGAGTGAGGCTGTGTATGCCCAAGCATGCTGGTGGATTTATGACAGCCCACTAGTTCTGTGGCCTGGTTGTCGCTAGGCCAGTGGTTGAGAAAGTTTTGGAGGTTCGCCAGGAAAAATCTGACAATTTTTTGAATTTATTTTTGTAGCAGATGTAGGGAAACACACAAGGTTGGGCTGCCTCCAGGGCTCAGAATTGGCCTGTGATGGCTATCGGAAGCACTTCCGAAGCACCTCTCAGCTGGCCGAAAGTGCACAAATTCCGAGGCCCTTCTCTCCAGCCCTGTCTTCTGAATGAGGTAAGGGGCGCCGGTAGATAGCAGGGAGGTGGGAGCCAGGTTTTATTTGAGGCCAGGGGTGAGCGATTGTGGCTCATTGCCCGCACAGGCATGGCAGGCATAGGTATGGGGGGGGCGACCCGCCAGCAGGGGAGTGACTCCCTAATCTAATCCTTTCCCGGCCGCCCTGGGAAATCTCACCTGGCATGGGGGGGGGAGAGCAGCACCTTCACATCCCAGCAGCCAAGCCCCAGGAGGGGGCTGGTGGCCGGCGGACTGGCTGGCTGGCAAGCGGGCATTCCCAATTGGCAGCGGCGACAGAAGCTTCACCTGCGCTCTCTTGTCCCGGTCGGCCTGGAAGCTTCGCTTGGTTTCCCAACCAACCCACGTCAGCCAGCTTGAGCAGGGGTGAGGCTTCTACTGCCGCCACTGATTGGGAATATGACCGACTGGCTCTCCCCCCTACAGATTGTGCAGGAGCAGTAGCTGCGCGGGCTGCTTCCCCATACCAGCTCTCTGTTCTGTAGCCGCTTCCCAGCGCCGGCCTGTGGTCAGCCAAGTGGTGTGCAAGTGGTTGGGCGGCAGTGTGCAGAGCTACAAGCTCTCTCTGGTGCTGCAGAAGCCCGAGCGCCTGCTCTGCGACTACTGCAACCTTGGCAGGACCGGGGATGGGGTGGCCCCCATGCCCATCACCTGATCCCCACCCTGCCTGGTCACCCGTCTCTCTTGCCTCAGACTACTTGTGGCTCTGGAGAAGCACGGCAGTCCCCTTCCCCATCGAACGTTCGAATTTCTTCTTTTCCAGGTTTGCTCCTTTTGCTGTTGCTTGGTCCTTGGCCATCCCAAGGGAGGAAAGAGAGCCCACTTCCCTCTTGCCTGGTCTACCTAATTGCTGTTCCTCCCCCCCTCCCACCGTTTGGCGTTTGCTTAAGCCTTCAACTACCCTTTTTCTTTCCCTGGTTCGAGGGACCTCTTCTGCCAGGACTTGTGAGAGCGCTCTTTGTGTATGAGTGTATGTCTCTCTCTCTCTCTCTCTCTCGCTGTGTGTGTGTGTGTGTGTGTGTGTGTATCTGTCTGCCTCTGTGTCTGTTTCTCTCTTTCTCTTTCTGTGTGAGTGTCTATCTCTATCTCTCTGTGTGCTTCTGTGTGTGTGTGTGTGTGTCTCATTCTCTCTCTCTCTCTCTCATTCTCTCTCTCTGACTCTGTCTGTCTGTCTCTCTTTCTCTCTGTCTCTCTCATTCTATCTTTCAAACAGGAACAAATATCACACAAAATTGTGTAATACTTAAATAACCTTCAACTACTTTGTAATAATTAAACTAACTTTAATAATTTTGCTACAATTAAAGAACCTTTAAAGATTTTTTTATGATTAAATAAGCATTTATTATTTTGTTATAATTAAATAAGCTTTTTAAATTTTGTTATATTACATAGGTGCCTTTTATATTAATAAAATGGAAGTTCTCTGATCATTATTTTACAAATGTATGCACCTTTTAAAAAAATGCACATTGGTGGGCCTCGGGATTTCAAATTATGAATTTGGTGGTCCCTGAGATCAAAAAGGTTGGCAGCCACTGCACTAGCCTATGGCCCACAGGTTAGGAACTCCTGTTATATGTCATGCAAAATCAACACCCGCCGGTACTTGCTCCCTTTTCCCC
Source organism: Pareas carinatus (assembly GCA_032468095.1). Lineage (NCBI taxonomy): Eukaryota > Metazoa > Chordata > Lepidosauria > Squamata > Pareidae > Pareas > Pareas carinatus. Next base: position 151,843 of record JANHFO010001779.1, read on the forward strand.
TTCAGACTTATACAAGGTCCAAAGTGCTACTTCCAAATCATTTCAAAGCATGGATAGTCATAGAGTTCATCCCTTAATTACAGTTCTGATAGGTAGTTGAACTGTAACATTCAATCCAATTTGGTTGCTGCCAGCAATCCCTTACAAATTCTGCTCAAGACTCTCTGATATAGCTGCTATTCCTCCTCTCACTTTATAATTTTAACTGACTTTTAATCACATTTTAATAGAAAACAAGGAAGAGAGGTAGGGTTAATAATTATACACCAATATTTATGAAAACCTAACTAAGGTTTTTGCCACATAAAGATCAGAGAGACACTGAAAAAGAAAATACTGAGCTTTGTTCCTCTTTAATTTAAAAACAAATGCAAATACATTTCTATCATAATGTTTTGATATCTAATTCTGAAATAGCTTGGCTGGTGTTCAAAACCCAAGAAAGATTTCAAACTCCATGTTTCACCTCTAGATAAACAATTTCTCCTCTATTTCTATAACGTGTGGTTCAGGATATAAATTGTCATACACATTTTGCATAGCATAAACACAGTAAAAGAAACTTTAATAGGAAAGCTTTTAAAAACAGTTTCTTATTTTAAAAGTCCTCTCTACCAAAAATATGTTGAGACATCAGTACTGGAACAATTTATCTGCCATATTTTGTTTTTAATAAACTCTGAACTTCACTCATGCCATTACTGTAATGGACAAAAACATTGCAAAACATTGGCTTTGCAATGACTTATGCTTAAATCGTTTTTCAGCAGCGGCATTTCTTCTCCTTCCTTTCTGCACATAAATTTCTGAACAATTGTATTGTATCCATTAACTTTTTCAGTTTTAAACTTGTGTTTTACTGGTTAAGTAAAATGAATTATTTTTAACTCAGCATCACAAACTACAATATGCTGTGGTTGTTTTGTGCTCAAATGAGGTTGGTTCATACTAGCTGTTTTTAAGCATAGGTTGATCCAAGTACTTGCAAAGTTCTTATTGGAAATAAGTAATAACTTTCTATGAAAGCTCATAAAATGATATTCAATTAAGTTTTGATTCTTTGTGAAAATAAGTAATAAAATAAACATCCAGTGTCAATTTTAGAAGCCTGGTATATTTAAACCTTCTTTGTCAAAAGACCATTCCAGTTTAGCCAATGAAATTCTTGGTGGGCCTAACTTCCCATGTAAATTTCCCCAATAGTCTATCTATCTGAATAAAATATGTTCTATTAAAAAAAATAGCAAGTTTATGTGAAAGTGGTGGTGAAAAATTAAGATCTACAAAGCATTTTGCAATGATACCGTATATAATTTTGTACACAGTGATAATCTATTTTTTCTACTTGTATCAGCATTTCTCCTAGATGCATTTTATTGACTACTTGCTGAAGTGTCCTAATTCCTGTCTTTGTTCTCAGAAGTCGTGTACTGCATAAATCACAACCAAATTAGAAAGTATTAAGGCATCCATATGGCTCAAACAATTTAGAGGTTCACTCCCTGTGCAGAATGGACATGAAAATATTCTATTGAAAAACTGACAAAAATCCTCGGTAGGATCTAAGGATGTAGAACACAGAATTTCTACTGCTTTAGAAACGAAACAGTGGCTTGTCAGTCAATTAATCTAATTGTGGCATTTGGGTGAAGGCTTCAGTTTGTTATTCCCAGACTCATATTATGGCCCCAGTTCAACCTGACTGAACTGCACTCCAGACAAAAGGCGCTGGGAACTGTCTGGCTAGCCCAAGCTACAGAGTCTGTCTAAATGTGGACAAACTACTGACAGTAGAGACACAGGATGTGGTGGGCAAGTCTTTAGAGCTTTCTAAGAGCTTTAAAATAAAAGCCGCCTGAAGGTTAAAGCTGGCTAGTCAGAATGGCACATTTGGCTGCATATGTAGCCAGGTGGCTTAGACATATTGGCAAAGTGCCCGATACATATGGCTTGAATTGTTTTGCTCTTCCAGAAAGCTTTCCTAGACTCTCGATTTAATTCATGCATTCCAGTTTAAAAAGAAAAGTTCCCCCTAAATTTGTGTCAACTTGTACTTTTGTCTTTATACAAAGGTAAGTGAAGATGTGTGTCTTTTCCCTTTTTTCTTTTTAAAAAAAGTATTTTGACTGCTGCTTTGCTCCCTGGGTGACCATCTTTCTCTTGATTTCATTTCATTACTCTGTTGGTATTCAAGAACCTACGCTTCAGAAGTGAAACTTCACAAAAACAGTTTTTACCCCCCACCTCAACTATAGCCCTTGCTAAAGTCTCTCTTTACTAAAAAGCAACCTTCTTTATCGATTATATCTTTAGAGGCATCACCCTCTTACTTTACATAAACATCTTTCAAAAGAGAAGATAATAAAACAAAACAAGAAAGTATGATGAGGATATTAATATATCCATAAAAACTATTAACAGGAAAAACTGATTTGTGACACTGTAGATATCAAAGACTACTCGAAAATTAAATGACTGGCTAATCTTCATCCTCCTCCACCTTTGGTACAGGACACCTGAATAAATTAAGGCCAGTCTTTCCAAACTTGATGTTGCAAATACCCAATACTCCAACATACAATGTCATACATGCTAATCAAGAATTCAGAATACTTATCTATATATATAAATGTGAAATACCACTCACTGATTCATCACCAGATCTCCCAAACTATTAAAGATACAAATCTGAAATTTGATAGATCTGTTCATCTTGGCATCTAGGCACTCACCAAGAAAGGATTTTTAAAAATATTATGTAGATTCCCTTGCTAGTTATCTTTTGTGCTGAGGCATGCTGCTGTTTTTCTACAACTCTCATCAAGTGTTTCAGTTTTCTGAAACCATTCAGTTCTAGACTTCATTTTCCCCCCTAAGTCTTTCCTGAGTTGTAGTATTTTAGTCATCAGTTCAGGAACTCTTCTAACCAGAATTTGCTTCTCAACTTTCTTTTTTGTCAACCTGAAGCTCTGTAGTCATCATGTCTATGATAGTATAATCAAAACAATCTTAGGCTTAATCTCTGTGGAACTTCTCAATCATTCAGGTCATGGTTGTCCCAAAAGTGCTTTTCTAAAAGGCAACCAGACATTCTTGTTTTTTTTCTTGAAAATGTTTCGCTTCTCATTCAAGAAGCTAAATCAGTTCTGCTTAGACTTATTTAATACATAAGTAGCAAACCACATCTGGTTATATGATAATCTTATTGTTATAACATTTTGAGTTATACGATATAGATGGTAATACTTGTGTGTGTGTACATGCATATGTATGGAATGGTTATATAACAGTTTGGTTACATGACCACCTTACTGTGGGTCTCTTGAGAATCCAGTAATACAGAGGCCCTCAAACTTTGCGCTTTGGTAGCCCAGCTGGCGGAGGGGGGGGAGAGAGAGAAACTGGGTCATGTGAGTAGTGTGTCAGCAGCCGCACCCGCAGCCCTTCTGCAAGTGGTAGGCCGGCGTGCATATGTGCAGCTAGACTTCCATGAACAGTGGGATGGTGCACATGCATGCAGCTTGACTTCTGCAAGTGGCAGGCCAGTGAGCAATTGCCCACCAACCCACCGCTCACATACGTTGAGCTGAACGCATGTGTACACATTCTCCATTCAACCACTCATTCTGAATAGACCACAGCCCGGTAGTAGGCTGTGGGTCAGGGGTTGGGGACTCCTGCAGTAATGAACACAATACAGGAGCAGGAAACCTAGTTATGTGGGATTATGATATTATCCAAAATAGACATTTTTCTGAGTTTGGAAGCACTCACAAGAGGAATCTAATGACCAGAATAAATTCCATATTTTTTAACCTTCTATAGGTCATTACTAATCTCAAGCAGTGACTGCTTCACTTACCAAATCTGTTCTAACGGGAAGTAGAATTACACAGCAATTGTGCTCTGTAATTAAGGTTACTTTTAATGGGTTATCATTAAATTGAAGTTGGTTTATATAATTTGTATAATTCAGGAGTACTTCAATCACTCAAATAAAATGTTTGACCAATTTTGCTAGAAAGTGAGATCTAACTGTAACTGTCTCAATTATGATCCTCTCTCAAACTAGTTTATGAAAACCCTTTAATTTAATGATAACCCATAAAAAGTGATCCTAATTCTTTTTCATCAGCTTGATAGATAAAATCAAGTAAACATACTATAGTGAAAAATATTTTCATCTTCCTCTTTGACTGCTTCATCTTTGTCCCAATGAGTTTCCTATCACGTTTTTTATGCATTCCAATGAAATGATAAGACACAATTAGGGTTAAACTATACTTAATATGTTATACTGTGTAGTGGATCAATTTTTAATTGCTGGGTAAAGGTCCATAATATATTGATCTAAATTGAGGTATTCCATACAGATTGAGGAAGGTTAACCCTTCACTCTTCCATCAGTTTGATGTCTCTCTCTTGAATGCACACAGGTCAAAAGGAAAAGAAAGGAAAAGAACTTTCATTCCTTCGTGATATAGAAAAAGAAATTTTTGATCTAGCCAATTGTACTGTATATCCATGAACATCAATTAGCAGTCAGAAGTCACTGCCTCCTTAAGAAAAACCTCCTTAATTTCACAAGACATGGACAGATCTAGGCATAATTTTAGTTGGGAAACAAAAATCTCCTTAATTTCACAAGACATGGACAGACTTAGACATAATTTCAGTTGGGAAACTGAGCATTCTAGACAAAGCTAAATCACCAAACCTTAGGTAATTCTTTGAAGCTTGGTACTTAAATAAACTGATCATCAACAGGCACATAGAGATACTCAACATTTACACACCATTAAAAAGGACAATAAAAAAGTTACAAAGAAAAATATCAGAGCACCTCCTTGCCAGTAAGGAGCTTAGTACACAAAATTGTCTGCTACAACGTTTTACCTATGAATGATTATTTTAGCTTCAACCACAATAATACACG
>JANHFO010001779.1:171105-190112 GCA_032468095.1 Pareas carinatus
GCGGGTTTCAGGCGTGAGAGGCAGAGCTCGCTCTCTCACGTCCTGTTGCCTTCAGAACCGGAAGTGATCTCCTCCAATTATGGCAAATTCTTAAAGGATCACAGTCTCGTTCATTTATAGTCGTAATATATTTAGAAAGGAATTCGAAATTTCCATACAACATAAAAAGATAAAATGAAAAATTAAGTGCACAGATTATTATATTCAACTAATCACCAAGCCATACATAAATGGGCCATATATGCATTTCATTGTATCTATCTACAGTACAGTTGAGAAGAGGACATAATACAGGTAATCCTTGATTTACGGTCATTTGTTTAGTGACTGTTCAAAGTTACAGTGGCACTGAAAAAAGTGACTTATGCCTGCTTTTCCCACTTAGGACCATTGCAGCATCCTCATGGTCACGTGATCAAAACTCAGAGAGTTGGCAACTCATTCAAATTTATGATGGTTGCAGTGTACCAAGGTCATATGACTACTTTTTGTGACAAACAAAGTCAATGGGGAAGCCACATTCAATTAACAACCATGTTATTAACTTAACAACAGCAATGACTCGTTTAAGAACTCTGGCAAGAAAGACCATAAAAAAAGTAAAACTCACTTAACAACAAATCACTAAGCAAAAAAATTTGGGCTCAGTTGTGGTCGTATGCTGAAGACTATATGTACTACGATATATATTTAGAACGCTAAAATCCATTGAGTTCTGGTTAATGCAAATGTTTATATGTATTAGAGCGGTGATCGCTAACCTTTTGAACCTCAGGGAGCACTAAATTCATAATTTTAAATCCAGCGGATCACTAATATGAATTTTTCTAAAAGATACATACATTTGTAAAATAATGATAAGAAAACTTCCATTTTATTAATATAAAAGGCAGTTATTTAATATAACAAAATTTTAAAAAGCTTATTTAATCATAACAAAATCTTTAAATGTTAATTGTAACAAAATTATAAAAGTTAGTTTAATTATTACAAAATAATTGAAGTTTCTTTAACTAATACACATTTTAGTGTGATATTTGTTCTTGCTTGAGAGAGAGAGAGAGACACAGAGAAAGAAAGAGAGAGAGAATGAGACAGACACACACACACAGAGACTGAAAGAAAGAGAGAAAGAGAGAGAGAGAGAGAGAAGCAGACACACAGACAGACAGACAGAGGAATCATACAACTATATGAAAAAATTCAAATAATCTCTAGATTTTCCTGCGGACCACTAAAATTTTCCTCGCGGCCCACTGGTGGGCTCACAGGTTGGCAACCACTGTATTAGAGAGTCTTCAAATGAAGAAACAGTTTTCCTCAAATTGAAAGATGTTTGTATGCACATCAGTCTGTGTTGACACCTGGTGATTCCCTGCACAAGTCCCTGCAGTTTTCTTGCAAGGTTTTTTGAAAGTGGTTTGCCATCACCTGTTTCTTAGGCCTGAGGAAAACTGACTGGCCCAAGATCACCCAGCTGGCTTTATGGATCAGAACTCATCATCTCCCAATTTCTAGCGTGGTGCCTTAAGCACTACACTTAATGGGTTTCCAAATAGAAAGAAAACGAACGAAAATATACTCAAAAAGAATGCTGCCTTCATTCCATGAGCATTCATTGTGATATTTGCTTTCTTATTTCTTACTTTATTTCACAGAATAATTAGAAAAGGAGAATAACAGAAGTCAAAATATTTATGTATATATGGTCAAGCAAGCAGTCTCATATAATTTTAATGAGAAAAAAGAGAGAATCAATACTCTCAAGCTCCAACCATCATTTTGAATTAACATAAACCTCTATTTACATCTGAAGGGGAGGGCATATATATTCATGAACCAATTTTTTCAAAAATGAAACCTTTGAAATTTTCAACTAGTTCTGTATGCCCTAAAATGTGTAGAGTCTACTTTTCTACCACAACACAAGCCTATTTTCAAACTGAGGGAACGTGTAAAAATTGCTTACAATGTGTACATTTATCTATTTTTCAGAAGGGAAAAAAGAAGAAATATTCTGGTGGCCAGGCTAAAACACTTAAGGATGCTTGAAGTAGCTATTTGGATTCCAGCCACCAATTGCCATGAATCTGAATAAACAATAAGAAACCTCATAGAACTATTTTGCCACCTCAGCATCAATATATGCATAGAAAAAAGCCACAGAGGATGGAAAACAATCTCAAGTGCAATCAAATGCACTGGATCTTTAGTTGTGTGTATGCATGTGTGTGTAGAAATATTAAATTGGAGTAGAAAATGTGAGTCTGCATTAAAAACTATGCATTTATTTCTTGCTTTCCCACTTTGTTATTAATAGTTGTACTACAAATATGTTAGCCCTGGAATGGGCATCATTGGTTATCTGTGACAAGGTTTTTAATACTGCAGGACAAATCAATACCAATGCAAATTAAGCAATGTTGTGTCAGGCTTGATTTCTCTGGGAAGTCAATGAGGCAACCTCAGTTTCTGACACCCAGAGTTTGGCTCTGCAACATAATGACCAAAAAGGTCCTGAAATGATCATTAGTTTTAATGGAACAATTTTATAGTAATCTAACTGCATTATCACAAAACCTGTGTCATAAGAATCAACCGATAAATACATTTTATATTAAGCAAATTACATTAATCTGTTTCTATTGTTCTGTGAACATTTTTCTAGTTTGTGTAAAAGGAATTGTTTGATTTGCAACTCACTGTTTTTCTGTTTAAGTCATCCTTAATTCTTATTTCACACCTCAAACTATATGCTTGTATCAAAGTTAATGGGGATATAACCATTGATTTCAGTGGAGACAGAATTCCTGCCATAGAAACTCAATGGAGTCCTCTAAAAGCACAGGTTAAGAGAAGGTTATTCTGTATTGGATTATGTATATACCGTAAATCTTTTATACCACTCTAGTATGTGTACAAGCTTATGCTCTATTTTCTTACTAAGTCTGATCTAATATTACAATATCAACACAGCTATATTTTTACTTGGGTTTTGCTTCTGCTTGAACGGTTTAGCATAATTTAGATTATTAGTTACACTCTCACACACTCACGCATATTCAACATGTGACTTTATTGGTACAATTCTACAGCCAGAAATATGAGACAACCTTATTCATTTTATGGCCATTCTGCTATTCTGCTGCCATTCATACTGAGGACAGAAGCTTTTTCTGTAGCGAAGCAAAGCGTCTATCTACGTACACCTATGCAAAGATAGGGAGGAACAGCTTCTATAGTAGCTTGGCAACGAGAAGGGCATCCGGTCAGTGGTAGAATAGAATAACTTTATTGTCATTGTACACAGTATACACACACAACGAAATTTGCATAACACCCCAGAGACCAGACCCAACACACACCCACACATGACAATCCTCAATCCACAAACATAGTAAAACACTCAGCTCCATCCAGTTGCTCTGACTTTACCCCGATTTAAGGGATTACAGGGTCATTAAAAGAGAGCTTCTGTAGTAGCTACAAGAATAGAGTACATGTTTTTAAAAATAAAATGTCAGAAGATTTCTAACCCCCATGAAAAATTAAAAGTCCTTTCTTGATCCTGGTGTCAAAATAATTTATTTTTCACAAGGACTAACAGGATGCCTAAGATAAATGGAAAAGGAAAATATGTAGAGGGTATGAGTCAGTCTCAGTAGCCAATGTTGTTACCACAAAGACCTCAGAAGCTGTTAGCCCTTGTCAAAGGTCATGATTAGTCATCATGGTTTTGGAAATGGTCTTTTACCACTGAATTTTCCACAGAACAGAATATCTTAGATACAGGGTGTTTCTTTTACTGTAAAGTGGTTCTCATACAAAATTGGATTTTAAAAATGTGACTGAAAACACCATCAGACACTTGATTTCTTTTTTACAATCTGTTACATATGGATCTCATCATAATCATTGAATAAACCCATATGTAACCTCACTGCAGATTTTATGTCTGGAGAAATCTAGAAAATGTACAGCATAACATATTGGAATAGAACATCACTTCTGAAAACTGAAGCTTCAGTTGATAAGGATACAACAACTTCCCAGCAGCCTTCCTTGTTTTTGCTTAATCCAAAATTAGGCTGCTGTTTGCAAAGGCTATTTCAATTTAACCATGAAATTGTACCATTAATATTAGGAGAAGCTGGTTTTTATTATTGCAGCTGGAATATTTACTATGGAAATACTGACTTGGACAGCAAATTTATATTTATTTTGCTGTTCTGTTTGAATGGTTGTGGATTACTGGCAATAGCAATTAACAACAGCACGGGGGATGAAAAATGAAATCTCTGCAGCTCGGTATCTGAGAATGGTTCACTCTAAGAGGTTCAGTTCAACTGGTTTGAAAGTGAACAGATTCTAAGAAGAAATTAAAAGCTTATTTGCCTCTCCTAATCAAAAACTCAAATACAGATAAACTTTCTCCCCAGTTTTTTCTCTCTCCACAACATCAAGGCCAACAGAAGCCCGACAAATGGCTCTGAAACAGAATGCCTGTTTTTTTTTTAAAAAAAATGTTGCTATAGCATCCATAATTACACTTTTTCAATGTCCATAGAGGACAAATGGGATTGGCAGGGAAGAGACTTTTCTGCTGCACAATGGGTTAAGATCCATTTGTGTAGCTGGCAGAATTGACGTGATTATTTTTTTCCAAAAAAAAGAGTCAGGATGGCATATGCCGTTGACATATGGCTACACACTGCCATCTGGGTTCAGAAGGAGATTTGGGTTCCCAAGCTGTTGCTTAGCAAAGCCAAGAACATTGCTAGGTGCTAGGTCAGACTGGTTTGGGAAGGTTCTGCCAAAAAAGGGGGAGAAAACCCACCTCTGGTTGATTGTTTACTTCATAAAAGCAGGCTGCCTGTTTTTCCCTGTGCGGTGAAGGTATGTGCGAGAAAAAATTATTAGAACCACCAAAATATCTACCTTTTAGTGTTATGGTGTAGGTTCAACATGTAAGTGTATAGACATAGCTACTACTGGACATTACACAGAACAGAATATCATCTACACCAGGAGAGGAAGATAAAAATAAGGATTTATGTCTAAGCATTAGCCTCTACCAATAAGCAGCTATAAGGAGACAAAACAAGACTAAGGCAATCTGCATTGAAGAATTTATCATTAGTATTTTTCTTCTATTAACTAAAGGATGGAAATATAAGAAAATAGTATGATCTTCTCAACGTTTTTCAAAATTACACGCTGAAAAACTCAATGTATTTCAGAATTTAACAATGTCGTTGCTACTATTAAAAGCTATATTTCTGCAAAAACTGTCATATATTTTGAATTAATATTAATATCAACAAAATCAATTTCAAAATATGATATAATAATTCCCAGATACTGATTTTAATTTTAAACTGAACCTTTATTTTTAAGAAAACAAGAACAACCAATTATGATCTCTAATCCTTCTGAAAGTTTAGAATATTTATTTCGGATTATTTCATCTTTAGTTGTTTTGGAATTTATCAGGTAATACTGGGAAAACACAGGGTTACCAGGTATAGGGAGAGAAACCAAACTGATTTCTTTAAATTTTAAAACCCAGAAAGGTACAAAGAAAATGTTCTTTCTCTGTTACTCATTTCTCTATTTCTTTACCACTGATAATTTTCACATAATAGTGGATCTGTAAAACCTAACTTTACAAACATCAGTAGAACAAATTTAAGCAAGTATTTTTATTAATTCAATAGAGTTTGGAATAATTATTCAATTTCATTAATACTCATTTTAAATTTTCTGCCAGAGTTGAACACAAATTTCAAGAAAAGCATTTCCACTTCTGCTTTAACAGATTTGGTCAAGGGAAAATAGAATTAAGGCATTTAGTAGATACCATTCACATAGGCAGATTTTAACAAACTCTGAATTCAAATGCCAAATTTTAAACAGCTTTTAAAATGTTTGTTGATCCATTACGATATTGTGTTCCTAAATAAATGTTTTTAAACATACTCTGTTACAATAACTACCAAGATAGGAAACTCTAAGACCAAGTATGCAATTAACAGATTATATTTCATCTTATATCTTTATTTTATTTTATATTTTATTTTTTGTTTGATTTTTTTATCTTGCACTGAATTATTCAAAAAACAAAAAAAGTTTTCCCAATTTCCTTGCACTGGATATGTAAAATAAATGGATTTAAATAATGCTGTATTTTGCTTCAAGTTAAATTTTGGAAAACCGCAGAACAAATTGAGTTTAGCATCAATTATTCAGACTTGAGAAGACACTGTTACAAACTAAGAAACAAAAATATTACAGTTTCATCCTCAATAATTGCAAACTTATTAAACTGGATTGATAGCAAATACATATTTGGTGCTCATACTCCCTAAATAAATTCCCACTTATGCATGCTATAAAAATCTGCAAATACATCTCCATTACATATTCAATTAAATGAGCTAGTTATCACTATTGCCAGGACAACTAAATAATAAATATGCTTTTCAATCACATAGAAACAAAATCAAAAATGATAAATGCATATTTATTCTATTAAGGTAACACAATATGGAACAGAATAGGTTCCTCATACAGGTAAACATTTCACGATCATTTTCTGTGAAAAATATTTGTCACAAACAAATAAAATGGATATTATTACAAATCTACAAAGATTTTTTTGTTATGTATTTTAATTAGAATTACTGAGGCTCCTCTCACAGCGAATATATGTTCAGACAATCAAAATCCAACAACAAAAGCTGTGTTTTTATATTTTAGATCATGATCAGATCAAGAGCCAACAGATCTTTTGGGTAAAGCTATCTGAATAGAACTTTGGGATACATACTGGAAAACATCAGTCTGACTTATGTTTAGCACTAATTTGTACAGCCCTTTTCACGTTGCTTACAATATAAGAAGACTATGAACTGTAATATATGAGAAATCAAAACCTTGTGGACTTAAATTATTTCCTTGTTTATTACACAGGGAATGTCTTATTCATATTGACCCAAAAATAGGCTAAAAAAGGCTAAAATAGGTCAGAACAGCTTATATTTTATGAAAACATGAATCTGAGAGTAGATGATTTACGGAAATAAAAGAATCTCTCAAAATCTATTATTATTCCCCAGGCGTCTGTAACAAATACAATCAAAGCCCATAAGTATCACTTACTAAACACAGACAAATAATCTCTTTCCCAAGATATCCGTATAGCTTCTCGTGCACGTCTGCCTACCTTCTTATCACCTCCTTTCCTTTTCTTCTTTTTCTCCCCCTATTCCTTTCTCCTCCCTCCCACAGCTATTACTTAACCTTCAGGTACTCATTTAAACAACCCACCAACCAGCAATAATGATCACATATAGTTACTAGATTGCTAAGTAATCACCTTGCCTGCTGCGTTAATGTCAGTTGTCTTTTGCTTATGTACATGACATTGCTTTATCCTTCCCGTATGTTAAGTGTGAATTACTGTTTGTTTGGTATCAGCTATTCTTAACTGCACCTGGGCTCATTTTCAATCCTTAAAATAAAACAAAAAATACATACGTGAATGCACCCCCATCCTTATACTCTTATACTTCTATCACAACTGTGAGAGCTATAGGGTAATGATACTTAAGGATAATCAAGTCCTCTCTCTTTCCCTAATAACCGGTACTACAGATACAATATTAAATTTTTACGGGTTCCCTTAGGTGACTTTTAGTAAGTAGGAGTTACCAGCCAGTGTTCCTAAACAAGTCAGTAGGGTTTATGAAGACATAACACTGAACACTCTTAACTCACTCTGAGATACGACTGGCCTCCACCCTGGTATAAAGGAGCTCTTGGAACTTGCCTCTTTTGCCAGGTTTTGGGTCAAAATGATGGAAAGTATTGCAAGTCTAGTTGCCTCCAAATGGTTGCTTTTCTTATCACATTTGAGTGTGTTTTTTTCTGTTTGTTTGTTTGTTTATTATTCTTGTAAGCCAACCAGTACAGAATCTACAAACTCTAATAATAAAAGTTAAGAAACAAAGTGAAAAAAGGGAGTTAAATAAATATTAAAAAGACCAAACCTATGGTAGCAGATAGAACCAGATTTAGAATTGGCATTGGAGATATCAAAGGGGTGCCTTTTATGATCAACCATCAACACTAAAGGAAAAAGCAGTCAAGAAACACTCTGCAGCTAGACCTTGGTAGAACAGCCATGAAGGCCTTCAAAACAATATTTAGACTGTTGTGATGTGGCTATACATACAAAGATCCTGTACAATCAACACAGGAGCCTCCCAAAGATATGTGCTCTCTCTACTTCTCTTCTTCCTATATACCAACGATTGCATCTTGAAGGATCCCTCTGTTAAAATATTGAAATTTGCAGATGATACAACAGTGATTAGATAAGATAGATAAGACCATCTTATTGTCATTTTACTGTGGGCACAACAGCACACATCAAAAATGAAATTTAGTTGCCCCCTCTCAAAGTGAAGCACATACATGACACACACCTAAAACATACTATAAACAACATATGTATAGACTCACACCCTTGCATATAGATAACAATAAAATATTAAATACTGTCCATCTTGAATATATAACGGAAGGTGGAAGCCTGAGAGTTCACAAGGTTAATGCTGTACGGAATGAAACTATGGTTGAACCTGGATGTTCTGCTACGAATACCACGAATACCCAGAAGGTAACACGGACAAACAGATTTTGAAGAGGATGAGTAGTGTCCCAGGTAATCTTACTGACCCTGTTCAAACAATGTTCTGTGCTATGTCCTGGATAGGAGGGAGGGAATTTCCAATGATCTTTTCGGCCATCCTCACCACTCTCTGCACTGCCTTCCTGTCTGAACCAGACCAGACTGTAACGCTGTATGACAGGATGCTCTCAATCGTTCCCCTGTAGAAAGTGGTCAAAAAAGGGGAAGGAAGATGAGCTTTTTTCATGCAATGCAGAAAGAGCAGGCGCTGCTGTGCCCATTTCACCAGTTTCTCACTGTTGAGCAACGAAGCCTGCCTTCTTGTTATCTGCACACCCAGGAATTTTATGGTTGTAACTATCTCCACAGGTGAATCATTTATGCCTCATTGGCCTCATTCGAGACAACGATGAATCTACCTACAGACGAGAAATTGAACAATTAGCCTTGTGGTACAGCCAAAATAATCTTGATCTGAACTCACTCAAAACTGTAGAAATGATAGTTGACTTTAGGAGAAGCTCTTCTATTCTATCACCTCTTTCAATACTAGATAACATAATAGTAGAGACCTTCAAGTTCCTAGGTTCTATAATTAATCCCAAGACATAAAATGGTCAACTAATATCAAAAATGTCATCAAAAAAACACAAGGAAGAATGTTCTTCCTGCACCAACTCAGGAAGCTCAGGCTATCCAAAGATATACCAATTCAGTTCTACAAAAGAATCACTGAGTCCATAATATGCATCTCTATTACTGTCTGGTTTGGCACTGCAACCAAACAAAACAGGCACAGACTTCAATGGATAATTAAAACTGCAGAAAAAATAATTGCTACAAACCTACCCTCTATTGAAGACCTGTACACTGCATAAGCCGGAAAGAGGGCTAAGAAAATAACTACAGACCCCTCACATCCTGGACATAATCTGTTACAACTTCCTTCCAGACATTGCTATGGAGTACTGCAAACCAAAACAACTAGACACAAAGACAGTTTTTTCCCCTCATGCTATCACTCTGCTAAATGACTAACCTCTTTAACACTGTTAATCTACCTATTAGGAATGTATCACTATTATCATTATCATTACCTATTCTCTTTAGTATGACAATTATTTTTTATTTTTTTATTTTTAAGTTTATTTTAATTAACGTGTTGCTTGCGTCCTACAATCTATAGTAGTTGTTTATTTAGTACTCTAAATTTAGTACCCTAAAGATATGAGTGTGTTTATGACACGATGACATGTTGAATGTATTTTATTGTGGTATGTCACTTGTAGCTTGTGTGTACATTGAGAGCATATGCACTGGAGACATATTCCTTGGGTGAGTCCAACCACACTTGGCCAAGAAAGAATTCAATTCAATTCGATTCGGTGGAAGTTATGATATTCCTTATGACATCCCATGGAAGTGAAAGTTGGAATTTGAGGATAGGAAGAGTATTGATGCTTTTGAATGTTGGCATTGGAGAAGTCTCCTGACAATACATTGACAACCAAGAAAACAAACCAATAGATTATCCCCCCAAAAAATTAACCCATAGGTCTAACTCAAAGCACAACTGATCAGGCTGAAACCTACTTTGGACACTTTATTCAAAGATGTAGCTTTCTAGAGAAATCTCTATTGTTGGAAAAGGTAGAAGGAAAAAAAAGAAGAGGTCAACCAGCAGGAAAGAGAGCCAGTTTGGTCTAGTGCTTAAGGCACTAGAAAGCACAAGAGCATGAGTTCAAGTTCCACCTTGGCCATGAAATCCAGTTGGGTGTCTTTGGGCCATTCACTCTTCCACAGCCCAATGCACCTTCACAACTTATTGTTGTGAAGAAAATATTGTTATTATAAATCATCATCATAATAAATATTATTAAGTAATATATTTATATAATAAAAATAAGTATTATTACTTAACCGTTTCATCTTGTTTACTTTGCCGTTTAATGGTATTATTATTATTATTGTTGTTGTTGTTGTTGTTATTATATCATTATCATTTTGTTGTTTTGCAAGTAAAATTGAGTGCTTTTGTACTGAAGACAAATTTCTTGCATGTCTAACCATACACAGACAATTCAATTCAATTCAATAGAAGCAAGGTGTGTTGAATATGTTCACTGTTTTATTTGTAAAAATAATTGTAAAAATAATAAAGGTGGGATATATATATTTGATGGAATCAGTTATCTTGACAAAGAGTGTACCATGAAAAGACCTGAAGGATCAGGTTAGGCAGGGCAGTTCTGGTCTTATTATCATTAGCAACCATGCAATTTAAAACCTCAGAACAATGCAGAATTTCTGCTACAAATATGTATTCTCAAAAAAAGATTGAACAGATATTCAAACCCAGTATATTCATCAACATGAAAAGACAATTTCTTTTCCCTTGTCTATTGGGAGTTGGTAGTTCAGATTCAACAATTACTGGGAGGATACAATTGATAAAAATAAAATATTTTCAACCCTAAGTCTGGATAATTTTCAGACATTTCAACTATAAGTTGAACATTTTTTGAAATTCAAACTCTGGATCACTAATTTTAAACTAGTATGAGAACAGAGAAGGAAAACAGAAAAGCAACTGTTTTCTGTGCAAGCTAGCATCTGTGTACAAGTAAGACTTCAACTGAAACATAATTATTTTTACTGCATATATCTTTTACTCCTCACAAATGCTCCAAATAACCCTTCTAAACATTCCCAGATAAATCAAACATATTTCTGTACTTGTAGCTATCAGATGCACTATAATGAATCAAACACTCACTGTGTCGCTTTACAGTTATATGCAAAAGTTTTAATCTCTGAAGAAGAGATTGTCAGAACAGACAGAGGCAAATATCTGGGGAAACACCAGGTCTTCAATGTCTTGCAAAAAATAACTGGGTCAGAATCATTTAAAATTCAGGGTGATAGTCTTCCACATATCAGGCACTGCTACTTATAAGTCACAAGTGTAGAGTCCAACGAGATGGCATTGTTTAATAGAAAGGGCCTGGAACGTGTCTTCTGTAATCTCTGTAGAACAAGCAGAAACAATGGGAGAAAAGCAATCTTGCAAAAAACATGGCCCTATAGCCTGGTGAAGTAGTCCAGATAAGAAGCACATCTAGTTGAATTAATTCTACTTTTTTATAAGATTACATTAATAGAACCTTGCAAATCTGAAAATACATTTCTCCACTGCCACTCATACAGAAACTAAGGACGGTCCCTCCTGAAATTTTGTCATGCTCACATACCCGCTGAGGGATAAAACTGTCTTTTATCCGGCTATTGGCCTGGTTGTAGCTCTTCCTCATCTCCCAAGGTCACTCCTACATACCATTACACACAATACCATGAAGAGCTTTGTAGGTGATGACCTGCACCTCGAATTGCACGTCATAGCCTACTGGGAACCAGTATAGCTTACAGAGCAGTTGTGTTACATGGGAATAGCCCACATCACCGCATTATGAACCAGTTGCAGCTTTCAAGAGCTTTTCAAGTGCAGTCCCATATACAGTATATTGTTGTGAATATCATGTGTGGTAAAGTGTAAATGCAAACATTTAGGAACTTCTGGCCATACCATATGCTTCATGAACAGAAGCTGAGATAATTGTTACATGGTTCAAAGTTAAACACATAACCTTTCTACAAATCTAAATATATACCATTTATGTGACATCATTTAGAGAAATGAAACAAGGAAGCATTGACTATGTCTGGTGTAAAACTGTGAACACCTGTTCAATCAATACTATGTAACACCTTATTTGGAGGATATAATAGCTTCTAAATATCTCCTGTCATTGCTAAGATATTTTTATTCATGTTTTTAAATTTTTCCCTACTTGCCCTGGTAGAACTTTTCTACTTGCAGAAACATCCATAAATGTCCTTGGATAATACTGTATGGCTGAGATATTAATACAGGCTGTCAATAACATTTAAGTGTAAGCACTGTGAAGCATGTTTTTACCTCTAATTTGCAAGAAATTGCATAGACAGTAAATATACTTATATATTCAAATCTGAAAAGTTTTTGTTTAATTTTACATTACATAGGTTATGTTAACTCCTATTCACTTCAGCATTCACTGGTACATACAAATTGATCAGGAATGTCTGAATTTTTGCATGCAAATGTAGAGTATATTAGGCCAAAATATATGTGGCTCATATGCCTAATTTCCTGAAGATATTCCTCACACTTCTACTGTACATTTAGTCCTATCAGCTGTCCTTAGAGGTATTACAAAAGGCTAAGATCTTCTCCTAATTACTGTTTTTGTTATACCAGTAAAGTATATCACACTTTTTGTATAAGTAGTTATGACAATATTGAGGGGAAAAATAATTCTTGCTCAGCCCTCAGTGTTTCATTGCTACATTTTCCCATGCTGTTGTTTTTCTAACATGGAATATGACTGCCTACTAAGTGCTATCAGTCTTTCTCATTCCTCTTTTGCCTCATATATAAACTTGGTTTATTTTATTATCTCAAGTAGTGAAGAGAGACATAGAATTGATCTACTGATGTCTTTAGGTCTGCAATTTCTTTCTTCTTTTGGATGTTTCTGTGATTACTCCTACTAAATCATGTTAGAGGACCCCAGCATCTGTTCAGATCTATCTGCCTTATTCTCCCTCCCCTCACAAAGCTGTAGTGAATAACCGAAAGGAAGGAAACAGTCAGTTCTCATGACAATAGTGGTAAAATATAGTTTTTATTGAACAACATTGGTTAACTTGAAAAATCCTAACAGCTTTATACAAGAAAGGAGCCATAGCGCTAAAAACCACCTGTATGATAAGCAAAAATACAACAGCTGCAGCACTTATCATTCCATGTTCAGTAAGTTGCCTATCCTATATGGTCAAGCACAGGACTTCTGTGGGAAGCAGTCTCAAAGGAGAATTATTCCACGCTATTTTCCACTTCAGGTTTATCCACAAAGCTTCCTCATATTGTGCTCTACACTAGAGTAGTGAACATCTTTGCCTATTAATTTGCTGCTTGCCAGGTTACCTGTAGAGAAAGGAAACATATGAAGTAGCAATGACCAATGGATGCAATAGATCTTGTGTTTAGATGTGATTGGAAACAGGTGGAAGAGAGGGTCAAATAAGCCATTACTCTTCCAATTCTTATTATCTGATATCATTCCTTCTTTGGTCCTGCCCTTTCAATCTTTATTTGATGGCTTTTATAGGTAACAGATAAGGTGGTAAGGTAGCACTCACCTATCTATGTTGAGAGTTGGCAGTGGACTATTTTTCTTCTGCTCAGTGTGTCAGGTTTCTGCAAAGAAAATAAATGTATAAGTAGCTTGCAGTCTAGAATGTCTGATGCTCACCCACATACATGCCCATAAATTCCAGTGCCATCACTAATATTTTCTGTAGTTTTCTTACATTCGGAGCTGGGGGGGCCACTAGGATCCTTCTTTCTGTACAAGGCACTTGATCTACATCCCCTGTTTGTAAAGCTTGTTATTTTAGTAGGTTTAACTAGTATTGTCTCTTCTCATTATTACCCTAAGGCAGTCTTTCCTCCTTGACATTCCCCCAATCACTGGCTTACCTCTGTGAGAAACTTTATCAATGCAGCTCCAGTTGCAGGTTTGAAGTTGAAATTCCCGTTCTGTCCTTTTATATGGAGTCCTGAGGCAGAGTATCTCTAAGAGTTCTGAGAAATCAAGTATTAAAATTATGTCCTCCTCCTTGACTGTTTCAGTCAAATACTTCACCAAATGTTCTCAACCTGATCAAATGAAGTTCCCATTTATGAATGACAAGTTCTGTGGAAGATTATTGCAACCTTGCTCCCTGGTGTATGAGATTTATGTCTACTAGCCCACTGCTATTTGAATTGTGTGGTTGCACATTAGACCTATCTCCTCCTCCTCCTCCTCCTCCTCCTCCTCTTCTCCTCCTCCTCCTCCTCCTCCTCTTCCTCCTCCTCCTTCTCCTCCTGACTTATATACTGCTTAATAGTGCTTTATAGCACTCTTTAAGCAGTTTACAGTCAGCATATTGACCCCAACAATACGGGTCCTCATTTTATCAACCTTGGAAGGATGGAAGGCTGAGTCAACCTTGAGCCAGTGAGAATCAAACTGCTGAACTTTTGATGGCTAATGGCAGATGGCAGTCAGCAGAAATAGCCCGCAGTGCTGCTTTTAACCACTGTACCATCCTGGCTCTGTATTATGAAGGTAAAAGGCAAACATGTCTGGGTTTACCCATTGCTTCAATAAAACTATGCTGTCCTGGAGGTGGTGATGATTTCTGAGCAAAATAACCATTCATTCCTAACCAGTAGTACTAATGCCAGTTATGTCGGCACCACAATATTGTAACATATATTGACCCCAGTGACTTAAATGTAATGCCAGATTCTTCTGTCAGTCCATAAAACTTACTGATAACTGTTTCCCTATCCAGCATGTCTAACTTGACAGTTTGATTTTAGCTGCTATGTTCATAATATAACAGCATGCAGGCTTTAGCACTCCATTTTATCATTGATGACTTTGATTTTAAGAATTTAAAACTTACTTTTAACCCTAAAGTTAAGATTTGGGATTTGTGGGGTCTTAAATAAAAAAAGGATGTTGTTTTAAATGTTTTCCATATAATTTAGAACTCTGTGTCGGAAGGCATTGGGTTAACCTGAATAATACAGTGCAAGTTTAGGAGGGGAAAAAAATCCTCACTAAAGTAATTTTAATCCATTCTTTCTCCCTTTCCGTTCTCCCTCTCTCCAGCCGTCCTGTTTTATGCTGAAACTGTATGATTGTATTCATTCAATACTTTACAGTTCTATTTCCTCCCTTCTTCTGAAATAACATTTTTAAAGTGCCATTTTGAGCTTCTGTTTTATAAATATATATATATAAAGAAAGCAGCACTGGTGTTCAGTTCTTGTGAGCCTTTGCTCATTTTGAGTCCTGTTCCTATTACACAATAATGTGTTATTTTGTTGAATTCTGGCATCTATCTCACTCATCTGGTCAAGTGCCAAAATTTTAGAGTGTGTCAGTCCACCAGTTCCTCTGCAGAGAAGCTCTCTTCTCGCCCAGCGAGTGCTCTGTGCTTTTGGATTGAGGCCAGGAGGGGAAATCCATTTTCCATAAAGAATGCACACAGCTCAAGTGCTTGAAGATTTTTTTTAGCCTACTAAAATAACTTTGTGGACGAATGCCAGCTTGCAAGACACGTTCGGCAAAGAACATTTGGCATCAAAAACAAGGTAAAGTAATCTATCGAGGTAACAAAGTTTTTAGAAACAAGGAAATGACTGTAAGTGCATTCGTGGCATGTCACGTGATTTGGCACAGACTGTACGATTGGCCGGTACTGAAGTAAATACAGCCGCCATGTAAGGAGTCTGAAAGCTTCACCCTTTGCTGAATTCTTAAAATGGCGGACTTGCTGCGCTCCATGAGAAGCAAAATGAGAGCCAGTCTCAGATTTTTCTCCCCCTCTTTTCTGCCTCTCTGAAGTTTTTATAAACCTTACAGATTTGAGTAGAAACAGATTTCTCACAACTTGCTCTGCTTCTCAGTTTCACAGTTCAGCATACACTCAGGCTCTGTCAAAAGCTTGACAGCGTTCCAGGGAAAATATTAACTGTAAACGTTCCAACAGGAATTAAAGGAACAGAGCTCAGATCAGGATGCTCCTCTTTGAAAAATACATCTAAGCCTGATGTTTAAACAAATTTGCAAAGTTTATGTTACAAGATACACAGTTGACACTGAAACACACTCAAATGGGGCTCCATTTCACCACGTCATGAATGCCATTTAAAAAAAAAAGACACACATCCTTTACGGTCAAAGAGCCCCAACTGCTCTCCCCCTTTCTTGTAGGCCTGACCAGTTGAACACTGCATGCTCTGATGAGTAAATATTTGCTTCTGGCTAAGGTTCAAGCAGCCCAGTGTGGCTGCCAGACACAACAGAAAACCAACTTCCAAGGGAAAGTATTTACTGCAGCACTGGCCCAGGAAGCCAATGCCAGCAAACTATCAAACTGGAATGATCCACGCCTGTAAAGGCTTATCATAAGGGACCTGGCCAGATGCCACCAGAGTGTCTCCACCCCTTTTATTAATGGCTAATTTATCTAACACAGCTTTTCCATGCTTAATATGTTTATAGCTAGGGCCAATTCATTTACACATCTTGTCAGTTTGGGAAGGTAGGATGAGTCACATTAAAACAGCTGTCCCATATTTTCACTTTCAGTATGGATTTGGAGCTTGATCCTCTGTTTATAGAAGAAGGTACAGTCAGAGTTATAAATAATTCCTCTGCAAACGAACATCATCAACTTAAAAGGAAGAGTAGGGGAATTAATAAGGATAACAAGGCTCTGTACATTTTCACACGATAAGTTGTCTGACCTTTCCATTTTCAAGTTCAAGTCCTCTCTTTTTTAAACATAATAACAATATATGTTTCTCATTTCTGCTTATATTGGGAAGAAATGACAGTATACTCATGGAACAATGTTGAATTATGGTTGATTACGAAGCGGCTCTTGGGCTACATATCTCAATTTGAAGGAATATTTTTGTTAACTTTCTGAAGAGTCTCCAATTCAATACAAATCTTAGCTAACTTCAGGGGGAAAATCCATATCCAGTTGCTGTCAATGGGTACACTTAGATGAATGAAAATAACTGAAGCATTTCAGAAAAGACAATTCCTAGTTGGAAATTTACATTTCCTAGAGGAAAAGTAAAGGGAGGGGATACAGAACCAGCCCGAACAGCAAGATGGGCGGTAAATAAATTGAATTAATAAATAAATACTTTCAGACTTGTAATTTAAAGTATTAACGTAAGTTTACAATAAAAACAACCTGGTATCCCTGGTGTGCTTCTCTGGATTATCTTGAAGGATTAACATCATGTCAAGCAAAATCCATCTGCTCTGTTGAGACACCAGCTCCATTTGTCTCCTTCCCTCAATGTGCTTCCATTCAACTGGCGAATGCTGCAGGACCAGTTAATTAGACACATGGCTATTTGAAATACTTTCCGCATGCAGTTGTATATTTGTGGTGCTATGTAGGATACACACTATTGTCAAGTGCTAAATATTCCAGAAAACTAAAAGAGTCTCTGGTTTTCCCCACTGCATTTTAATATGCTACCCACATGTTTGTATAATGTGTCTTTGGCTGGAGATTCAGTGCAAACAATTATCCTCTTATTTAGATAATCAACAATTTATCTTAATTTAGAAGTTAGATTGTTTGCTGCTGTTTCACGAGTCAGCATTTTATATGGATTGTCCCATTGTTGCTATAGCTGTTTTTGACTTTTGGTTTCTAAATATATTTTCAGCTGTTGAATTAAATAGTTTTCATTTCAGTTAAAAACTGCTTTGGAGCCCTTGGAACTGGAAGGCTGCTTATGGATCTATATATTAAATCAATAATCAAATATTGTAGATAAATTAAAAAATCTCCCCATGTATTAGAGGCAACAACTAGAAATAGCATTAGAGGCAACAGTCACAAAAGTGAAGGAAAAAGTGGTTGCAACAGAAGTAATAGAAATTAGAGAAATTAACTCTGTCGGGAAAAATTAGGATATATAATTCTTATTTAGGTAAGTAGTTAATTGGAAAATTATAATGAGTATAATGTAAATTATAGAAATGATTGATTTAGACCTGGTTTTCTGTGTTCTCTTTCATTTAAATTTCCTTAAAATTAGGGCCACTCTCAGGTTTGTGATATATGCCTTGTTTTAAAAACAACATCATTGCATTGAATTGAAAAGTGTGTAACCTCAGAGGAGGAAAGGTAGTTAGTTTCAAGATGAATAAAGACAAACCCAAGATATTTCAATTATCCCACAGAACCCTATTCATTTACAGAATTTACATTTTGCATTAGCCGCAATCATATCAAAACAGATTTATTTTCCTATTTTCATGATAATTGTAAACTCTAAGACAGAGATCTTCAACCTTGGCAGCTTCAAGGCTTGTGGACTTCAACTCCCAAGTTGTTTAGCCAGTCATGTTGGCTGAGGAATTTTGGCAACTGAAGTCCATAAATCTTAAAGTTGCCAAGTTGAAGAGCCCTGGTCTAAGAGATTAAGAAAATAAAACTATTATAAAAATAGCAGATCTCAGTAAAGTTGAATGAGTTTAAATGCACAAACTTTCCTATTAAAAATCCCACATCCAATCTGGAAAAAATATTTCTATATGTCAACATTCATTGTGGTCTACCACAAGGGGAAAAAAAGCCTAAACCTGATTCTGCCTGAAATTCATTACATTAATTA